>OY744605.1:18279164-18381664 GCA_963556255.1 Allolobophora icterica | reverse complement strand
AGGCAGGCAGACAGTCAGATTTGACCTCCCGGACTCTGACCTGGCACCCGAACGGATAAGGCGGACATGGCTATTGCGGACTTGATTTGATATAGCGCCGGTGATTAAGCTGGTCTCCCTGACGTGTCCTTTGTGTGGCGCTGAGAAATTTCGGAGATTTACATTACATTACATTTGAAGACAGGCAGGCAGACAGACAGACAGATTTGAAACCAGACAGACAGACAGGCAGGCATGCAGATGGATGAATGGATGGATAAATGGATGGATGCATGGATGCATGTATGTATGTGTTATGTGATCTCTACGTTCTTCTCTTTCGCCCTCTGATGTGCATTACAGATCGTTTGCCCTTTGTACCGTATTAGACCAGTATAGCCAAATATTCTGCCTGCGCTGCTGTCAGAGAGAGGTCAGAGGTGGCCATGCAGGGATCACGAACTCTGAGTCATGTTGAAGGCCTCAGACTTTTAAGCATTACATATATACATATATAGCTTTTCGACACCCGGCTCATGTGTGTAAGTAAGTAAATATGTTTGCATGCATGTACGTACGAACGTATATAAACTACATATGTATGCATGTATGTATATGTGTATGAATGTACGTATGTTTGTGTGCATGTGTGTATGTATGTATGTATGTGTACATGTATGCGTGTATGTGTGCACGTATTTATGTAAGTATTTAAGTATGTGTAGGCCTATATATGTATGTATGTGTCGGCATGAATGTATATATGTATGTATGTGTGTATGTATGTACGTACGTATGTGTATATGTGTATGTGTGTATGTGTATATACTTGTATATGTATTTATCTATCAGATATCCATCCATCCATTCATCCATCCATCCATTATGTCTTCCTACTCATATTCAGGATTCTAAAAGCATGTATGTTTAAAAAAAACAGTTAACACTTTCCTTGCTATGTAAAAATCCCAAGCATTAGCATTTGCGCTGACAATAGACAGCGTGCGTTTGTGTGAAGCATCCTATAAGTAGCTTGCTACCAACGATGCTATATAAATTGTCGTAATTAGAATTACAATTACAATCCAATGAATCCATCCATCCATCATTCAATCTATCTATTTATCTATCTGTCTGTATATCAGTGTATCTGTCCATCGATCATCCATCCATCCATCCATCCATCCATCCATCCATCCATCCATCATTCAATCTATCTATTTATCTATCTGTCTGTATATCAGTGTATCTGTCCATCCATCCATCCATCCATCCATCCATCCATCCATCCATCCATCCATCCATCCATCCATCCATCCATCCATCCATCCATCCATCCATCCATCCATCCATCCATCCATCCATCCATCCATCCATCCATCCATCCATCCATCCATCTATCATTCATCTATCTATCGGATATCCAATCCATCCATCCATCATTTAATCAACCAATCTATCTATCTGTCTATCTGTCTTTCTGTCTGTCTGCCTGTCTGTCTGTAATATATATATATATATATATATATATATATATATATTATATATATATATATATATATATATATATATATATATATATATATCGCCAGCTACTTATCTGTCTATAACACATCCATCCATCCATCGTCCATCATTCAATCTATATATCTGATGTCTGTCTGTCTGTCTGTCTGTATGTCTGTATGTGTGTCGGTCCGTCCGTCCGTCCGTCCATCCATCCATCCATCTATCTATCTAACCATCAGATATCCTGCCCATCCATTGATCCATTTCTCTATCCTTCTATCATCAATCCATCCATTCATCATGCAATCTATCTATCTGTGCATAGCATGCTAGGCCTACCTTACTACGCAACTCCCTTAGCGAGACTGTCTTTCGATCTAAACTCAAAACTTAACTCTTCCAGTCTGCCTATGGCTCTTAATGTTTGCCTGGCTTCAATGTGCACTTCTGAACTCTGTAAGGAGGGCATTATCAAGTTACAGTTGTATTGTATTGTATTCCTACTTGACTAGTGGTCGTCTTTAGCGTTGTTGCCAGCGTAGCTGCAGCTGCGGATTTCTCACTAGATCTGGATATTTCGGCCTTCGTCTGGGATGTGGGTATTTTTTGGCCAAATCTGTGGATTTTTGACCATTTTGACTTTTGCATTGTAAATGCTTGTATTTCGTGTCAAATTATGTGAGCACTGAGCATTAAACACTATACTAGGTTTATATTGTAATTAAATGCTAAAAATAATGCGCTATATAATGTTCGTTTAGTAGTTTCAAGTCCCATATCAATGACGTCATGAACTGCCTAGTCTCATTCCAAGGTCTTCTAGTGATTGGATTTGTAGTTCATGGTATTTGAAATTTTTAATGGCGGACATTGGCGGTCAATACGATCAATCCCGAGTCATTGTTTCTTCAAGTTATAGACTTAAGCAGGTAAACAGCATATTGTTTACTGTTGAGAAGTTATTAAAATTAAGATTATCACAAAATGAGCGATGATGAACGTAAGCGAGGTAATAGTAGCGGGCCTAACATTTTCGGCATAACGGCGATCGCCGAACCTCGGTAAAACCAACGGCACGAAAACATTCCGTTTCCGTAAACATTTTATTTTCCGTTTCCGTATCCGGATTATTTTATATGCCCTATTATGTTGACATAAGTGAGCCAAGGCACAAGACCTGCCCCTGTGGGTCTCTCCTGTCCATATCTCTGTGCGTCTATTTCTCTGCCTCTGTCTGTCTGTCTATCTGTCTGTCTGTCTGTCTGTCTCTCTGTCTCTCTGTCTTTCTCTCGCTCATTCTATCGCACGATTGATCAATCAATCAATTAATTGATCAATCAAACTGCATACAATATATATATATACAATATATACAATATATCTATATATGTCTGCATCTCTGTCAGTCTGGCTGTCCGTCTACATGTCCAGGGCTCCCTCAATCACAAGCAAAGAAGCCAAGTCGGAAAATATATACATGTCGTGACGAGTTGCGGAAAATGAAAAAAACAGAGGCCTATTAGTATTGTCATTGTCACACTAGCATAACTCTCTGCCTCTATCTACCTCTGTCTGTCTGCCTCTCTGTCTGTCTGGCTGTCCGTCTCTATGTCCATGGCTCCCTCAATCACAAGCAAAGAAGCCAAGTCGGAAAATATATACATGTCGGGACGAGTTGCGGAAAATGAAAAAACAGAGGCCTACACAAGTAATCTCATTGTCACACTAGCATAACTCTCTGCCTCTATCTACCTCTGTCTGTCTGCCTCTCTGTCTGTCTGGCTGTCCGTCTCTATGTCCATGGCTCACTCAATCACAAGCAAAGAAGCCAAGTCGGAAAATATATACATGTCGTGACGAGTTGCGGAAAATGAAAAAACAGAGGCCTAAACAAGTATTGTTATTGTCACACTAGCATAACTCTCTGCCTCTATCTACCTCTGTCTGTCTGCCTCTCTGTCTGTCTGGCTGTCCGTCTCTATGTCCATGGCTCCCTCAATCACAAGCAAAGAAGCCAAGTCGGAAAATATATACATGTCGGGACGAGTTGCGGAAAATGAAAAAACAGAGGCCTACACAAGTATTCTCATTGTCACACTAGCATAACTCTCTGCCTCTATCTACCTCTGTCTGTCTGCCTCTCTGTCTGTCTGGCTGTCCGTCTCTATGTCCATGGCTCCCTCAATCACAAGCAAAGAAGCCAAGTCGGAAAATATATACATGTCGGGACGAGTTGCGGAAAATGAAAAAACAGAGGCCTACACAAGTAATCTCATTGTCACACTAGCATAACTCTCTGCCTCTATCTACCTCTGTCTGTCTGCCTCTCTGTCTGTCTGGCTGTCCGTCTCTATGTCCATGGCTCCCTCAATCACAAGCAAAGAAGCCAAGTCGGAAAATATATACATGTCGGGACGAGTTGCGGAAAATGAAAAAACAGAGGCCTACACAAGTATTCTCATTGTCACACTAGCATAACTCTCTGCCTCTATCTACCTCTGTCTGTCTGCCTCTCTGTCTGTCTGGCTGTCCGTCTCTATGTCCATGGCTCACTCAATCACAAGCAAAGAAGCCAAGTCGGAAAATATATACATGTCGTGACGAGTTGCGGAAAATGAAAAAACAGAGGCCTAAACAAGTATTGTTATTGTCACACTAGCATAACTCTCTGCCTCTATCTACCTCTGTCTGTCTGCCTCTCTGTCTGTCTGGCTGTCCGTCTCTATGTCCATGGCTCCCTCAATCACAAGCAAAGAAGCCAAGTCGGAAAATATATACATGTCGGGACGAGTTGCGGAAAATGAAAAAACAGAGGCCTACACAAGTATTCTCATTGTCACACTAGCATAACTCTCTGCCTCTATCTACCTCTGTCTGTCTGCCTCTCTGTCTGTCTGGCTGTCCGTCTCTATGTCCATGGCTCCCTCAATCACAAGCAAAGAAGCCAAGTCGGAAAATATATACATGTCGGGACGAGTTGCGGAAAATGAAAAAACAGAGGCCTACACAAGTAATCTCATTGTCACACTAGCATAACTCTCTGCCTCTATCTACCTCTGTCTGTCTGCCTCTCTGTCTGTCTGGCTGTCCGTCTCTATGTCCATGGCTCCCTCAATCACAAGCAAAGAAGCCAAGTCGGAAAATATATACATGTCGGGACGAGTTGCGGAAAATGAAAAAACAGAGGCCTACACAAGTATTCTCATTGTCACACTAGCATAACTCTCTGCCTCTATCTACCTCTGTCTGTCTGCCTCTCTGTCTGTCTGGCTGTCCGTCTCTATGTCCATGGCTCACTCAATCACAAGCAAAGAAGCCAAGTCGGAAAATATATACATGTCGTGACGAGTTGCGGAAAATGAAAAAACAGAGGCCTAAACAAGTATTGTTATTGTCACACTAGCATAACTCTCTGCCTCTATCTACCTCTGTCTGTCTGCCTCTCTGTCTGTCTGGCTGTCCGTCTCTATGTCCATGGCTCACTCAATCACAAGCAAAGAAGCCAAGTCGGAAAATATATACATGTCGGGACGAGTTGCGGAAAATGAAAAAACAGAGGCCTACACAAGTATTCTCATTGTCACACTAGCATAACTCTCTGCCTCTATCTACCTCTGTCTGTCTGCCTCTCTGTCTGTCTGGCTGTCCGTCTCTATGTCCATGGCTCCCTCAATCACAAGCAAAGAAGCCAAGTCGGAAAATATATACATGTCGGGACGAGTTGCGGAAAATGAAAAAACAGAGGCCTACACAAGTATTCTCATTGTCACACTAGCATAACTCTCTGCCTCTATCTACCTCTGTCTGTCTGCCTCTCTGTCTGTCTGGCTGTCCGTCTCTATGTCCATGGCTCACTCAATCACAAGCAAAGAAGCCAAGTCGGAAAATATATACATGTCGTGACGAGTTGCGGAAAATGAAAAAACAGAGGCCTAAACAAGTATTGTTATTGTCACACTAGCATAACTCTCTGCCTCTATCTACCTCTGTCTGTCTGCCTCTCTGTCTGTCTGGCTGTCCGTCTCTATGTCCATGGCTCCCTCAATCACAAGCAAAGAAGCCAAGTCGGAAAATATATACATGTCGTGACGAGTTGCGGAAAATGAAAAAACAGAGGCTTACACAAGTATTCTCATTGTCACACTAGCATAACTCTCTGCCTCTATCTACCTCTGTCTGTCTGCCTCTCTGTCTGTCTGGCTGTCCGTCTCAATGTCCATGGCTTCCTCAATCCCGACATGTATATATTTTCCGACTTGGCTTCTTTGCTTGTGATTGAGGGAGCCATGGACATAGAGACGGACAGCCAGACAGACAGAGAGGCAGACAGACAGAGGTAGATAGAGGCAGAGAGTTATGCTAGTGTGACAATGAGAATACTTGTGTAGGCCTCTGTTTTTTCATTTTCCGCCACTCGTCCCGACATGTATATATTTTCCGACTTGGCTTCTTTGCTTGTGATTGAGGGAGCCATGGACATAGAGACGGACAGCCAGACAGACAGAGAGGCAGACAGACAGAGGTAGATAGAGGCAGAGAGTTATGCTAGTGTGACAATGACAATACTAATAGGCCTCTGTTTTTTCATTTTCCGCAACTCGTCACGACATGTATATATTTTCCGACTTGGCTTCTTTGCTTGTGATTGAGGGAGCCATGGACATAGAGACGGACAGCCAGACAGACAGAGAGGCAGACAGACATATAGACAGAGGTAGATAGAGGCAGAGAGTTATGCTAGTGTGACAATGACAATACTAATAGGCCTCTGTTTTTTTCATTTTCCGCAACTCGTCACGACATGTATATATTTTCCGACTTGGCTTCTTTGCTTGTGATTGAGGGAGCCATGGACACAGAGACGGACAGCCAGACAGACAGAGAGGCAGACAGACAGAGGTAGATAGAGGCAGAGAGTTATGCTAGTGTGACAATGACAATACTAATAGGCCTCTGTTTTTCATTTTCCGCAACTCGTCCCGACATGTATATATTTTCCGACTTGGCTTCTTTGCTTGTGATTGAGGGAGCCATGGACATAGAGACGGACAGCCAGACAGACAGAGAGGCAGACAGACAGAGGTAGATAGAGGCAGAGAGTTATGCTAGTGTGACAATGACAATACTTGTGTAGGCCTCTGTTTTTTCATTTTCCGCAACTCGTGCCGACGTGTATATATTTTCCGACTAGCCTTTTTTGCTATTAAACGACCAGTTAAAACGATTTTGGGGGAAATTTCAGATGTGCTTTAATTCATTTTAGTTAGATATACATTAGTGACTTATTTTTAAAATTTTATTTTTGCTTTAAGTATACATTTGTGGAAATACAAGTTCGTGTTTTCCGTGTTTTCGTGCTGATGCCGCTAGTTTTACCAGCGTGATCGCCGACCACGCCACCGAGTCAAAAGTGGAGCCTGGGGGACGATGTGAAGCGCAGTTAATCCGACGGGTCCGGCCCGAATCCCCGAAACCCGAATCCCCGAAACGAATTTCGACCGGATCCCCGAAATCGATTAGTGTGATTAAAATGTAACTGAAAGTAGAAGTCGGATGAATGCAAGGCCACGTTAGATCTATGTCACGTATAAGAGTTTTCAATTTAACTTTGAATAGTTTTCCGGAGTTCGGCCGCTTTCTAGTAAACTGTTTTCAGGAAATCGGGCTTTTGTGTATTTTCAGCGTTTTCGGGGATTCGGGTTTCGGGGATTCGGGTTGACCCCAATCCGACAACAGTTAGGAGATAAAGAAGTCCAATTTCGCAAGGATGTATTAACAGTTTTCTTTAAACTGTGGGCAAACTTGCGCTATCGGGGTATCGAATGTTATTGACTTCAGGACCCAAATTCAAGGGACTGTATTACAGGGATCAACGACCAGAACTTCATATCACGGGCGGTAAACGTTAATTAATTATTTTCAGGATTTCAAAAAAATGAATGGCGTAAATAATTATTTCATCCAGTTTCTCATTTGAACTATGTTTCTAGTTTAGTTTTAATATTACACGTGTTAATCGTTCATCATCCAGCTTCCAGTTTTAGCTCATTTTCATCGCACATCCAGCTTCTATTTTAAGTTTTAATATGACACATTTTCATTGCTGATACAGCTTCTAGTTTGAGGTCTATTTTCTTCGCACATCCAGCTTCAGCATAGAGATGGCCAGATGCAAGATGCTTAGAAAAGAGAGAGAGTGAATGCCAGAGGTAAAAAGAATGTAAAGGCTAGGACCAAGAACAGAACCCTGGGGAACACCATAGTTAATCCCAACCCAGGGCGTTCTTGAGGTACTCAGGATCACCCTTTGCGTTCGGTCAGTAAGATAGGATTGGAACCAGCATAGAGGGGGACCAGATAAACCACATGAGATTTGAAGACGGCGAAGAAGAATCTCATGATCGACCATATCAAATTATAATTACAATTATTATTATTAAAGCAGTTTTATATAGCGCCCCTTCAAGACGCCTACTCAGGAGCATTCCCAGCCCAACCGTGGTCGAACAACGCAGTTTTGAGGACAGTAAGAAATGAGGTGAAATGAGTAGTCAGTATTTGGCAGAGTGTAGTAGGGAGCCCATTTCAGGTAATGGGCTAGCCATAGAGAAGGCACGGCGCTGCCGTACGCTGTCCGCACGCATGGAACAATAAGCTCAGCTGAGCGGAGAGAGCAATGGCGCTGCGAACATGAGGTGGGACAGCAGAGCTCCCTCAAGTATGGAGGGGCCAAGCCCTCAAAGCATGTGGTGGATAAACCAGAAGAAAACGGCAAGCTTTAGGAAATTGAGTGGTACTTGGTGAAATGTACTGGAGTGTTTAGATTTTGTGTTCTAGTGTTTTATGTTTCAAACAGGTCCATGATGAGCTGTCTGCAGTAGACGGCATGTTGACCACAGCACCAACTTTGAGAAGTAGGGTCATTCCGTCTCAATTCAACAAATTTTTCTGAACTTTCCAGGTCGACCATCTCGGATTTCAATGAAAATTTCACAGATTGTTTATTATGGTATTAGATGAAGTTATGCAAAATTTTAGATCAATTTGATAAGTAGTTTTGAAGATATTGAGCTTCAAAGAGGTATGGGGTGACCTCGTTTTCGAACTCGCGTCTAAATTTGTAGTGACTTTCAGAAGCTCATAACTCCATTAATATCAAAGATAATTGTATGAAATTTTCAGGATATTTAGACATCTTTGCTTAGATGAAATGCTGAAGAAAAGAATGATGAGTGTTGAAAACTGTTGTATTATGACCCATCTGAAATGGTAAAAAAAACTTGTGCATGTCTGATGATCATACTTTGCAGCCCCGATGTGCCCAAACTGAAGTTGTATTCAAGAATGTTTTAACAACTCATAGTGCTAATGTACTTTCTCTACAAAAATATGCAGAAATTTTGTATTTCTGATGCATATGTGCTACTATATGGCCCTCCAAAAATGGAAAATTGCATTCTGAAGACCATTTTCAAAGCCAAAGATCATCATGTGGGACAGGTCATGGAGCAATGCAAGTTGCATCATTGGAAAGAGCAGCTCAGACACTGTAAGTGCACCAAAAATGGTGATGGTGTTCCTTCTTGTTCATTTTATACTTTTATTTCATTCGTGGCAGTGTTTCCTGCATTCGCAAGTTTATAATGGAGTCAATTTCATAGCATTATATTGTGAAACTCAGATTTTAATCTCTTCATCTTCCTCAGTTCTTGGAGTTATTTGGTAAATATCATTATCATATGAAAGAAATACATATATCAAAATAATAAAAAATGGTGTGTAACATATTTTTGCTCTAATATAAACATCACTGATGGAATCATAAATTTGCACCAATTGATCACATTTAATCATCTTAGTTCTTTTACAATCTTGTGTACTCTTTATTTATACATGTTCAATCTTCAATCGATGTCATATGATCTTGTTTTGTCACTGGCACTTGAATTTTACACAAAATATGTTCGTTTGCCACCCAACAAACATCTTCTCTCTGTGGCTATTTGAATGCAGAAGTAGGACCATGTATGTGGGTGCACGAAGATAACTTCCAAACCATTGTGTTCATCTCACACAGAATGAATGGAACCAAAGACCTTCATACAGGCATGCAGCATACTCACAAGGTTGAAATAAATTGTTATCGGAACTTGCAACTGATAATTCACTACACATGAAGTGAGTCTTTTCCAAACACCTGGCTGACTTCCAAACCACACGGTCCTGGAATGATCGAGTGATTTTCACGAGTCCCAGGAATCTTGGGAGCAATTAGAAACCAACTTTCCAGTTCTTTGTTGTGCTCTTCAACTTCTTCCCTAGCAACCCGTATGAATTTCTACCAGAAATGTGTTGTTGGCATCACCGATATAAATCATCCAATGTAAGCAGAAATCCTCTTGTACTAGCTTAAAGGCTTGCCCTTGCTACTTCTCCTTCCCAGCAACTCTACCACAGCGACTTTCATAATTAATTTTTTCATGCATAAATCTAGTACAAATACTATTCATATAACTTTCTATAAAAATGCTTCTACAACAATAACACTGATAGCAACGATGACACTATAGAAAAAATTAATTAATTGATATAGCTGAATATTTAACTTCTACAAAGCCTATTTACAAGCCTCCAAAAACACATTATATATATATACATATATATATATATACACACACAGATTATATCTAGAAAAATTAAAGAAATTTAGAATTTTTATTATTTGAATATGTATATAATTAGATATCTTTCTTTCATATGATAATGACTCACTCTGGTAGATATCTACCAAATAACTCCAAGAACTGAGGAAGATGAAGAGATTGAAATCTGAGTAAACTGACTCATTACAGAGCTTTTTCACAATATAATGCTATGAAATTGACTCCATTATAAACTCGCGAATGCAGGAAACACTGCCACGAATGAAATAAAAGTATAAAATGAACAAGAAGGAACACCATCACCATTTTTGGTGCACTTACAGTGTCTGAGCTGCTCTTTCCAATGATGCAACTTGCATTGCTCCATGACCTGTCCCACATGATGATCTTTGGCTTTGAAAATGGTCTTTGGAATGCAATTTTCCATTTTTGGAGGGCCATATGGTAGCACATATGCATCAGAAATACAAAATTTCTGCATATTTTTGTAGAGAAAGTACATTAGCACTAAGAGTTGTTAAAACATTCTTGAATACAACTTCAGTTTGGGCACATCGGGGCTGCAAAGTATGATCATCAGACATGCACAAGTTTTTTTTACCATTTTCAGATGGGTCATAATACAACAGTTTTCAACACTCATCATTCTTTTCTTCAGCATTTCATCTAAGCAAAGATGTCTAAATATCCTGAAAATTTCATACAATTATCTTTGATATTAATGGAGTTATGAGCTTCTGAAAGTCACTACAAATTTCGACGCGAGTTCGAAAACGGCAAAAACGAGGTCACCCCATACCTCTTTGAAGCTCAATATCTTCAAAACTACTTATCAAATTGATCTAAAATTTTGCATAACTTCATCTAATACCATAAAAAACAATCTGTGAAAATTTCATTGAAATCCGAGATGGTCGACCTGGAGCCATTTGTTGAATTGAGATGGAATGACCCAGTAGCTCAACAAAGGCATGTTACAATTCTTTCTTGCTTAATTTTACTTGCTTAAAGTTTGTATGTATGTGTAATCTAGTTCATCACCTTTACATGTTACACCTCACTTGATCAGGACCTTTTTGACTGCTGTTTTATAAAATTTTGTTTACAGTTACAATAAGGCTTAAAATTGTAAGTAACTCTGCCTCGTAAAAATTCTTTCATCCAATTCTGCACCACAGGATTTGTTGTAAGTCGGGACTCATAGTTTACTAGGTATTTCTGTTGTTGGACCAAGATTTTTGAACGTTTTTCCCTGTATCTGTTCATTCTGCTCAGTTGCATATGTCATTTGGTTCTCAGGTTAAGACTTCCTCGTCAGTTCTTCTTGATGCCAGCCATGTGGCGGCACTGGGTACGAATAAATGATCTCCAGTGTCCTCGATCATTAGCCAAGTCCATTGCCCCCTTAATGTTAGTCCAAGCGATGTTATGTCCTCATTTATATTATCTACCCAGCTTAGTCTTGTTTCGTTTTCCTTCGAATCTTGCATGTAGTGTGGGTTTTGTCAACTGGCATTCTCTCTACATGTCCAAACCATCGGAGTCTTCATTGAACGACTTTGCATAGTAGAGTTGTTTGGATACCTAATGATTGTCTTATGTCATTGTTTCTTATCTTCTGTAGTCTTGAAATCCCTTTGGTCTGCAGGACTCATTTCTGCTGTTAGAATTCTTCTCTCTTCTTGTTTTAGCATTGCCCAACATTCTGATCCGTATAGGAAAATCAGTTGTATCATCGCCTCTTATATTTTTTCTTGTTTTTGTTGACATTGTTAATTCTCTGCTTCTCCATATCCTGTTCATTATTCCAAATGCTTGTGAAGCACATCTAATTCTCTTTTAGGTAGACGATAGCCTGTTGTATTGTGATAGTTATTAGTGTCTCTTTGGTCTTTTCAATCACCAGATGGGGCCCACCTTCGGCCCATGAAGGCTAGTTGATGAGCTGCCTACTTGGGCCTGACATGGAGCCCGTGGCCAGATTGACATCGAGTCCATCTGGGCTGTCTAGATGGGCCCCACTAAGTTGCCCATATGGGGCCCACACGGGGCAGAATTGGGCATGCTGGCTGGGATGTCACGCTGGATCAGTTAACTCCAGCTAAAGTCTATAGGAGCTAATTGTCAATGTGAGATGTGAACGGTACAGTAAGCAAAGCAAATTCAGTCTCAATTGATTTAAAATCCGCAAATCGTCTGGAAAATTTGTCTGTCAAGCTTGAAGTCTGAAAGCTATATTCTTCCGCAGACTCTACTGTGACAGTTTGCAAGTGGAGGGTAGGAAATTGCTCGTAGTTTTGTTCTTTTATCTGCTTTAAAAGCAACATTAGCTTTACTTGAACGAATTTCACTTCTGCGTAAACAGATCATGTGCAAAGTATCTGCAGGGAAGTGGGACAGATCGGCAGAGTTAATGCATAGAGTTATTATTAAAGACGAGACCGGAATAGCAAGCAAGAGAACAGAGTCACTTTGAGTAAAACAAAGAAAACTTTGCGGCCTGAATTTTTTAAATTTTCTGAAGAATTGTGGGGGCCGGATAAAAAGTGTTGGCGGGCCGGATCCGGCCTGCGGGCCGTAGTTTGCCCAGCTCTGCTCTATCATGATGTTGCTAAATTAATGCTGTCTTTTCAGTCCCGTAGTTTACGTTGCTAAATTATTACAGGTCTTCTGTAGTCTGTATGCATGTATGTATGCATGTATGTATGCATGCTTGTATGTATGTATGTATGTTGTATGTATCTATATTGAGGTAGAACTTTAAATACGTTTAATGTACATGCGAAAATAATTTAGCAACGTCAATTATGGATGTACTTTACAGAAATAATTTAGCAACGTAAACCTCGGATTTCCAACCACTATCAATATAGCAATGTAAACTACGGATTTACCCATATTTTAGCAGTCGTAACAGATTGATCAATGTTTTTAGATTAATTATCTCTAGTTCAATTCTGTATGCTAGCCTGGAGAAATAAAAGTTTTATAAAAATAAATCGGAGAAAATAATTAAAATGTAATTATTTAATTGGGGCGCAATTTATGATATTTGCATATTTCTCACGGTGCGAAATAGGCAAATATAACAAAAGCACCAAGCGTTTTTACACAGCGTTTTTTGTTTCAAATCGATCGTGCCCTTTGTTGCTCGTGACTCTTCTGTCACTCCATATTCAGCCCTTCACATTCTGCATAGTATATTACAGATTCCTTAGTTAATATGTTGCTGACAATTTGTTTCAGGACCTGTGTGCTGAAACAGACTGCTGTCAAATGTCACAGTGCTGGAGCTGAAATGACAGTTGAACTTTGGTTATGCTACGCATAGGTCGAAGTGGAGACTGGCATAGGATGAATATGATGTGGCGAAAGATTAGTTTACTGCCGAGGAAGAGCCATTGTGAAGACCTACTTTGCATTTCATAGAAATCTTATTAGTTAATGTATCTGTATGGCATTAATAATTACAATAAGACTATATATATAGCGCCGTAGTGCAGCTGAGGCCGAAGAAAAGGGAGCTGTTAATGCAAGTCAGACCATCAGCCTGAAGTATTCGACAGAGCCAATAGTGGCTCAAGGTAGTTCTGTGTTGGTCTCATCGTAGATTGTTAGTTTTAGACAATTCATATTACACCTTTTGTGCTGTACATCGATAAAGCATGAAATATTGATGAGCCAATGCTACATATTTAATTTTCTGTGCTTTGCAAAAAGTCATGTATATATTCTGCCAAGTGTTACATGGTGATAATTTCAAACTTGTTATGATTAAGTCAGACATTGCAACTATTTGCGCCTCTGAGTAGTTCCCTTGAAGTGGCGCTATATAAATTTACGAATGAAATTTACGAATGAATTTTTAATTTATTGTGACTGCACGCAGGCCCTTAGCCAGCCAGCCAGCCGTCCTTTGGACGCCTGAAAATCATTTTGGATTGGCATAAATTGTGCATGGACGCCATGTCCTAAATGTGATATAATGTATATAATCCATTCCCCTTCATCTGTGTAACGATGTTCCTTTTCCCACACAAGATACTCATGTAATTAAGCGCCAATTAGATGAGGTTGTTTCATGGTATCCATCCCATTCTTCTTCAGCGCCTCTCCACCTCCTTTGGGTTGGTCAGTCAGCCTTTGCAATGGCTCCGTTCCTTCTTATCTGAACGCACTAATTGCGTTGTCCTTGGCTCCTCTAGGTCCCTTTGGGTACCTGCTCCATTTGGCGTGCCTCAAGGCTCTGTCCTAGGCCCCTTGCTATATCTTCTGTACACGGCTGACATCAGTTCTGTTTTGTCGTTTCAGGGGCTCCTACACCAACTCTAGGCGGATGATGTGCAGGCCTACATCCATTCCCATGCCTCTGACGCGGTGGCCTCTGTTCGGCTGATGTGCCAAGCCATTGATGCCCTTTCCTTATGGATGGCCTCCAATCGGCTTCTCTTAAATCCTACGAAGACCCAATTTATATGGCTGGGCAGCCGTAGACAGCTAGCGGGCGTTGATTTGCACCTGCTAACCCGGATCTTCCCTAATATTACTTTTTCACTCACTGTCCGAGACCTCGGTATCACCCTTGACCAAGAACTTACTCTTTCGCAGCACGTGAATCTGCTTACCCGAAGCTGTTACTATCAGCTTCGTCAGCTTCGAGTGGTCTCTCGTTCTCTTTCACACGATGCTGCTGTGGTTCTCGTCCATGCTTTTGTTACCAGTCGAATTGACCATTGTTGCTCGATTCTAGCTGGTCTCCCACTCGGAGTCTTAGGGCGTCTGGATCGGGTTCTACGCTCAGCCGCTCGACTTGTCGGGCGTATCCCCAAGTTCGCTCCTGTATCTGCCTACATGCGCGATGTGTTGCACTGGCTCCCTATCGCGCAGCGTATTTCCTATCGGATCGCTGCCTTAGTCTCTCGTTGTCTTCTAGGCTGCGCTCCATCTTACCTTCGTGACCTTTGCCGCCCGGTGTCCGACGTCGTAGCGCGTCGGGCACTACGCTCCTCGGCCAGAGGGGAGCTCTTGGTCCCGCGTGCTCGTTCTTCTATTGGGCAGCGCCGGGCTTTCTCAGTTGTGGGTCCCTCCACTTGGAATGGGCTCCCGCTGGAACTGCGATTACTACCTCGGAATAATTTGCCTGCATTTCATAAATCGCTCAAATCTTTCTTTTTTAGCCGTGGCTGAGCTGGGAGCGCACCTGAGTAGGTATCTTGAAGGAGCGCTATATAAATCTTCAGAATGAATGAATGAATGAATGAATGGTAATTGGTAACTGATTTGACTATATAAATACAATACACTTGTAATTAAGTGCCGATTAGATGAGGATGTTTCAGGGTAATTTGACTATATAAATACCTTGACCTTATGAATAATTATAGGGGCTTGGATTGATAACAAGTAAAGGGACACATGATCAATGTCTGTTTCCCAAGGCTACAATAATCAAATAAGGGAATTAAAAGTTACAATCTGAAGTTAATAGATTGTTGTTTGTATCATTGTATGTAAACAAAACTGTTAAATTGTGATCAAAACCCAAAAGGCATTCACTGTAGGGACATTGGAGACTTTTGCAGTCGGACTCGTAAGGTCGAGGCATCGGGGGACTTCAAATGCTTTTGGACACCCTACTCTTTATTTCTGGCTAAGGGCCTGACTGCACGTTATGAATCTGTCTGTGAATTTTATTAGTGTCTTATAACAAGTTCTGTGACGAATGTAGCCAACATTTGAAGCTGTCTATTTGATCTTCTACAACTAGACAGTTTGTTCTTACTGATTGACTGCAGTGATTAACGTTAAATTTCAAGGACTGCACAGTCTTCTCTTCAGAATATGTACAGTTTTTAATAACAATTAATAAGTATCGTTATGTACTGTGATAAATGTGAATATCAACTAAGTGTACTATTAATCTGTAACGTAAGGTCATTTTACGGGATATTGATTGTGTTTATGATTCAGTTCTGTGAAGAACGTAGCCTACTTTTTGAAGCTATTTGATTGTGTTCAAGTTACAACTAAACGATTTGTTCTTACTGATTGACTGAAGTGATTAATGATAAAATTCAAGAATTGCACAGTCTTCTCTTCAGAATATGTACAGTTTTAATAACAATAAATAAGTATCGTTATGTACTGTGATAAATGTGATTATCGACTAAGTGTACTATTAATCTGTAACATAAGGTCATTTTACAGGATATTGATTGTGTTTATGATTCAGTTCTGTGATGAATGTAGCCTACTTTTTGAAGCTACTTGATTGTGTTCAAGTTACAACTAAACGATTTGTTCTTACTGATTGACTGAAGTGATTAATGATAAAATTCAAGGATTGCACAGTCTTCTCTTCAGAATATGTACAGTTTTTAATAACAATTAATAAGTATTGTTATGTACTGTGATAAATGTGAATATCAACTAAGTGTACTATTAATTTGTAACATAAGGTCATTTTACAGGATATTGATTGTGTTTATGATTCAGTTCTGTGATGAATGTAGCCTACTTTTTGAAGCTATTTGATTGTGTTCAAGTTACAACTAAACGATTTGTTCTTACTGATTGACTGAAGTGATTAAAGATAAAATTCAAGGATTGCACAGTCTTCTCTTCAGAATATGTATAGTTTTTAATAACGATTTATAAGTATTGTTTTGTACTGTGATAAATGTGAATATCAACTAAATGTACTCTTAGTCTGTAACGGAAAGTCAGTTTTGCCAATAAGTTGCTGGAAATGAAGGGAAATGAGAATGAGAGGATGTCCTATAGATGGATGCTGCTGGACTGGATGATAGTGAGTGGATACAGTAAACTGTAGGAAGACCAGCATCGAGAGGAGTGGCGCCACTGGACGTTTGAACCAGACCGGGGCAGAGAACTTGGAAAGTAGTCGGTAAAGGCTGCACAACCATTCGCCGATGGTAACCACTGCTAAGGGCCAACATTGACCCAATGTATAGAAGTTGGTAAACGAGTGGTTCGGCGTTGGCAATCGGTGGTAAATTGAAGGGTAAAGCTACATTGGGCCGTTGTTATTGGGCGAACGTTGGACCGGATTTCAAAAGAACATTGGGCCAATATCGTATGTACGACCATTCACCAATGGTAACCACGACGTCGGGCCAACATTAACCCCATGTCGTATATAAGTCGGTAAAACAGCGGGTCGACGTTGGCAATCGGTTTTAAATTGGAGGGTCAAGCTACGTTGGGCCAATGTTATTGGGCGAACGTTGGACCGGATTTCAAAAGAACATTGGGCCGATATCGTATGTACGACCATTCGCCAATGGTAACCACGACGTCGGGCCATCATTGACCCAATGTCGTATATAAGTTGGTAAAACAGCGGGTCGACGTTGGCAATCGGTTTTAAATTGGATGGTCAAGCTACGTTGGGCCGATGTTATTGGGCGAACGTTGGACCGGATTTCAAAAGAACATTGGGCCGATATCGTATGTACGACCATTCGCCAATGGTAACCACGACGTCGGGCCATCATTGACCCAATGTCGTATATAAGTTGGTAAAACAGCGGGTCGACGTTGGCAATCGGTTTTAAATTGGAGGGTCAAGCTACGTTGGGCCGATGTTATTGGGCGAACGTTGGACCGGATTTCAAAAGAACATTGGGCCGATATCGTATGTACGACCATTCGCCAATGGTAACCACGACGTCGGGCCATCATCGACCCAATGTCGTATATAAGTTGGTTAAACAGCGGGTCGACGTTGGCAATCGGTTTTAAATTGGAGGGTCAAGCTACGTTGGGCCGATGTTATTGGGCGAACGTTGGACCGGATTTCAAAAGAACATTGGGCCGATATCGTATGTACGACCATTCGCCAATGGTAACCACGACGTCGGGCCATCATCGACCCAATGTCGTATATAAGTCGGTAAAACAGCGGGTCGACGTTGGCAATCGGTTTTAAATTGGAGGGTCAAGCTACGTTGGGCCGATGTTATTGGGCGAACGTTGGACCGAATTTCAAAAACACATTGGGCCGACATCGGATGTACGACCATTCGCCGATGGTAACCACGACGTTGGGCCAATGTTATTGGTCGAACATTGGGCCTGGTTTCAAAAAAACCGTTAGCCGATGTCGGGTGTACTAACATCGGGCCAACATTGACCCAATGTGTGTGTGCTGGCTGGGTACTGACTCCGTCTTCTCTTACCTTCACCTCTGACTCCCCCGCAATCTTGGTATTACATTTGATCCACATCTGTCTTTCTCTAACCACATCTCCAACATTTTGCGCTCCTGCTTCATGCATAGGCCTATTCGTGACCTCCGACGCATCCGACCTATGCTTTACCTTAAAACTGCCTCCACCATTGCTACTTCCATTGTTCATTCAAAGCTTGATTATTGCAATTCGCTCTTCCTCAACCTTGAATCCACCCAAATCAAGTGTCTTCAACTTATTCAAAACTCACTAGCCAGAGCTGTCACTTGAACGCCCAAACATCATCATATCACTCCCACCTTCAAATCACTCCACTGGCTAAAATCCCAGAGCGAATTCACTTCAAAGTCCTATCACCAGATCCACCAACAGAAATTCCGGGCCCCTAGGCAGAGCAGCCACGGGCCCCTAAACCAAAGATCTTAGAGTCTTAGAGTCTATATGACTCTTATAAGATCTTTGCCTAAACTATCATTAGACTTTATGATAAAAGTTGATTGCGGGCCCGGCCCGGGCATTTAAAAATCGCCGGAAAATCGCCGGGCCCCTGGGCATTTGCCCTCTGCCCCCCTCTCGGCGGGCCTGCCTATCACTAACCTACAACTCTCTACAAAATTCCCAGCCCGAATACATCCGTGATCTCTTCAATATCCAGGAAACCCGCTCCACCCGATTCTCCTCATATATCTCAGTCTTTCTCGACCTCCTGCAGTCACTACTCATCTCAAGTTCTCCAACCGAACCATATCCAACACAGCACCAGGCCTCTGGAATGATCTGCCCTCTGAATTCCGCAGATAATTCTCCTTCCGCCATCATCATTGCAGCCTGTCTTCCATCCTCCTCCTCATCATCCCTCATGTTCCTTTATCTATCACCCCCCGGGCTTTCCACTCAAAATTGAAGTCTCACCTTATCAAGTATACGCCTACTCCTACCCTGACTCATCTGATCCGCCGCCTTCCAATTATTCTCGCCGTCACGACACCCGTGACAGCTGCTCTGCCGATCCTCTCTTGATCTGGATTCTGGACCCCTGGAAATCGGACTTGGAACTCCTGGACTACTCTTTGGAAAATCCCCTCTGATTTGATTTGGCCTTCTGGAACCTGGACTCGGACTGCTCTTGGATTACTCTCTGGAAACACCCTCTCATTCGACGTAGCGCTCGTGAATAGGCTGGTGCTCCGCGCTTGGCCTTCGAGTGGCGCTTTACAAGTTTGGAGATTACGATTACGATATAGGCTAACTGGATCATCAAAAAAATAATGCAAACTGGACCCTCGAGCTTCCCCCATTTATATTGGTGAACATTAACTGTAGATGATTAGCTCCATTTCTAGTTTATAATTATATCTAGGCCTAACAGCTTTCTGATGGTTACCTACCTAGGTGCTTCCCAAAAACGAGCTATTGTTTTCCCGACCTTGAAAAAGTAAAAACTTGACTAACATGCTTGTTAAAATTACCGGCCCATCTCCCATCTTTCTTTCGTCTCAAAGACCCTTGAAAGATTATAGCTTCACTCAAGCTAGGCCTATACTCCCTTACTTTGAGCAAGCTGGGCTTCTGCCGGCCGCCCAATCTGGCTTCAGTGGCCACCATTCCACCGGAACTGCTCTCTTTCTCTTATCCCTATACTGTCTGATATTACTGAATGGAACAAACTTCCTGATTTTATTCGCAAATCCTCATCACTATTGATCTTCAAATCTAACCTTAAAACTCGGACTGATGAGTAGGCTCCTATACACTGGCGAAAACTGGTCCAAAATAGGGGCCTATTGGAGGGGGTAATGTCTGGACCAAGGGTGCAAAAAACCAGTTTTTTTCAAGATGAAAAGTTTTTTTTGCTTTTTGGGTTTTGTTTTTGTTGTTTTTGTTATTTGTTTTTAAGATTTTCGGATTTCGGATCATAAAAATCATGAAAAACTGGCATGAACAAGAGCTCCAACTCGGTTTAATTCAGTTGCGATTTATGAAAATTAAAAATCATGAAATCAATGTGATTAAAATAACTTTTACACAAATAAGAAATAAAAAAAACGAAATCAAATGTTGTGTTTTGTTTTCTTGTCTTAAAAAAACAAAAACCGAAAAAAACAACTTTTTTCATCTCTGGTCCGGACAGCGAGGCTCAGCGGCTTCCGATGTTACGTAATGCGCATGAAATGCGCATGCATGGGTGCGTTTTGTTTACTTGTTAATTTCTGATAGTACAGCAAAACTTCTGTATTTCGAACTTCGGTATTTCGAACTTCCGGTTATATCGAATAGCAGTATAAATGGCCTGGCCACAAACAATGCAAACACATGCAAAAATAGCTGTTTTATCGAAGCTGCTTATATCGAGGTCTCGCTTTTATCGAATGCTATATTCGGTCCTTATCGAACAATGGACCTGCATATATATATATATATATATATATATATATATATATATATATATATATATATATATATATATATATATATATATATATATCGAAGTTACAGGGCCGCTCTGCAACTCTCTATTGGCAGAGTTATTGTATCGTTTAAGATATAGTATCATAACCAAGACGTCTGCCTTTCAGTGCGTGTATATTCGACTGCCCTTGCCCGAGATCGGGCCCAGCTGCATGTGCACGTGGGCGTGGCCGGCCTAAGTGTCAGTCACCCTACATCACGGCACACGCCCTTTCAAACAAAGAAATAAGCATGAAAAACTACAGCAGCTAAACTAAGTAAACTAGGTATGATTCTAAGTACAGCTGAAGCTGTAGCTAACTAAACTACATGTACGAAATAGTCTTGATAGTGACGATATTAATTAAGTTCAGAAAGCCGTTAGTTCAGTTTTGGTTGAGCGTCTTCAAGCATTCTTCAGTCCCTGTACCGAGATGGCAGTTTCACAAGACGCCCCGAACGCGTAATTACTGGCTTTGGCTCGCCCTCCTGGGGCCGTGGAGTTGGCGGAGGCGGTGGAGGGGTTGATGGCAGATGTTCGGTTGCTGGCGAGTTCGGCGAGTCTTCGCTTTCGTCACCTAGAATGATGGGGGGTTCGGAACTGAAGGCTACATGGCGCGACGTTCGCCTTCGCCTGGTTCCATCCTCAAAACGAACCGCGTATGATCTATAAGGGAGAACCTGGGCGATTTCCCCTTTGCGCCAGTCTGGGCGATCATCATATTTCACGCGGACAGTTTGGCCGACTGATAGCGGTGGTCTGGCTTTTGCGCTGCGATTGTAGTAATGGGCCTGTCTGTTCTTCGCTTCCGATAAGGCGGTCTCCGCGGCGTTTGAAGTAGCAGTGTCCAGTAACCGATTGGCTATTGGCAGGCTGGTTCTGGTTCGCCGGCCGAAGATCAACTGCACTGGAGACAGGCCTAGCTGTTCAGACGGCACATTCCTCCATTCTAATATCGCGAGGAGGGGATCTGAGTGGGCCTCCTTTGCCTTGGTCATTAGTCGTTTAACTGTCTTGACAGCATTTTCAACCCTGCCGTTGGACTGAGGGTAACGAGGCGAACTAGTGACGTGTTCGAACTCGTACTTATCAGCGAATCGCTTGAAGTCTTGGGAACAGAATGGGCTGTTATCTGTAATCACCTCATTTGGGAGACCATGTCTAGCGAAGTGCTGTCGAAGGCAGTAGGCTATATCTGTCACCTTTTTAGATGGCAACCTATCTATTTCGAAAAAACCACTTAGGTAATCGACAGTAATAAGATAGTCAATGTCAGAAAACGTGAAAATATCCACCCCGACTTTCTGCCATGGTCGACTCGGAGCAGGGTGAGGCATCAAAGGTTCCTTCTGACCGGACTGCTGATAGCGGGCGCATATTTCACAGGTCTCGGAAACTCTTTTGATGTCTGCCGTGAGGCCGGGCCAATATACAGTCTCCCTCGCGCGACGAATGATGCCATTAACACCCGAGTGCGCGCTGTGAAGTCGTTCCAAGATGTGTGGACGCATCCGCGGGGGAATAATCACCCGATTACCTTTATAGGCAAGACCACAGCTGACAGTTAATTCATCTGCGAACGTATGGTACGGTCGTAATTCTATTGACAGGTGGGTCGGAGTATCTGGCCAACCGATCACGATTTGGTGCATTAGGTTCAGATAAGCATCATCGTCTTTCGCTGCGTTGATTAACCGCGACACAGTGTCTGCAGAAGCTATCATTCGCAGTTCCGACATCTGTTCTTGATCAATGCGCTCTAGTGAGGCTACTTCCTCTGTGAATTTCGTCACTCTAGTCTCACCCTCCGCATAGGCTCGCGAAAGAGTGTCTGCCAAAATCAAATCACAGCCGCGTCTGTAGACTAGCTGATAAGAGTACCGTTGAAGTCTTAGCAGCATCCGCTGCAGGCGCTTTGGGGCAGAAGCCAGAGCTTTCTTGTCAATTGCGAGGAGGGGTTTATGATCAGTTTCTATTGTGACATGCCCAGCGTAAACATAAGTGTCAAACCTTTCAAGAGAAAAAACAATCGATAAAAGTTCCTTTTCAATCTGCGCGTATCCAATTTCAGTTTTGGTCATTGCCCGAGATGCGTACTCAATGACCTGTCCTTCTTGCATTAATACAGCGCCAAGTCCCGCTTGCGAGGCATCGGCCTGTATAGTGATAGGCTTTCCTGGCATGAAATATCGGAGCACTGGTGCCGACGCAAGCACGGCTTTCAAGCGATCGAAAGCCTCATTATGCCGTACGTCAAATCGGAATTCATTTTCCGCTGCAAGCAATTCTCGTAATGGAGCCGTTATTTCACTGAAATGCGGACAGAAACGCGCTAAGTAAGTCGCCATGCCCAATACGCGCTGTAGAGCCGCTTTATCGTTCGGGTATGGCATCTGTTGTATGGCACTTATCTTCTTCGGGTCGGGACGCAAGCCCTCATTTGTCAATTCATGACCCATAAATGTGATAATGGGTCGATTCAGCTGAAACTTCTCCTTATTCAGTTGCAATCCCTGCTCACGACAGCGATCGAGCAGGGCAATTAAGTTTGCGTCGTGGTCACGTGTTGCTAGCTCTACGGTGTCTCCGGATCCCGTGACTAAGATGTCGTCAGCGATACAGAAAATGCCTTTCAATCCAGAGATTGCCGCATGCACTCTAGACTGCCATATTTCTGGAGCAGGGGAAATGCCAAAGGGCAAACGAAGCCATCTGTATCGTCCAAACGGGGTCTCAAAAGTTGTCAAACGGCTAGAAAAATCATCAAGTCGCAGATGCCAAAAGGCGTGTTTGATATCAACCGTGCTAAAAACTTTCACTCCAGCTAGCTTGGGCAGAACGTCGTCAATCGTTGGCATGTAGTATGTGCATCTTTTCAGCGCTTTATTCAATGGCTTCGGGTCGATGCATATTCGTAGGCCGCCATTCGACTTTGCCACCACCAATAGGGCTGACACCCATGGTGTGGGCTCCGTGATGGGCGCAATGATGCTGTCTGCTGTCAGCCTTTGCAGTTCTGCTTCAATCCTATCGCGTACCGCCACTGGAAGGCGTCGCAGAGGCATACGTACCGGGGAGACGAGGGGGTCAACTTCCAGACACACATCTCCCTTAAGCATGCCCAAAGATCCGTCAAATAGATCGGCGTAGCGAACGAATACATCGGCTTCTGTAATGCGATGCGATATCTGTGTGTTACTGCTAGGTGCTGATGCGCTGGCCTCCCGAATTTCGCAGATGTTTTCTTCGACGACTCGCAGCAAGTCAAGCCGACGACAGGCATCGATGCCTAGGATAGGATTTTCGCGTTCGGTAACATAAAAATCCACGTCGAGCTCCCTTTGCGTCAGCGGATGCCTGACTGTGGCCGGCAGCATTCCGAGAGTTTTCAACTCTTGCCGGTCGAACATGCGAAGCGTGGCTCGAGGTGGACGTAGGTTGTTTCCGACGATTTTGGCATACATGGACGCTGGCAAAATATTTACAGAGGACCCACAGTCTAGGAGAAACCTCACCTTCAGTCCGTTGACGAGAATGTGGGAGTAGACGCGGCGGTTGTCGGCGTTGTCGAGCGCCAGTAGCCATTCGTCTGATTCTTGTAGCTCCCTCACATCGGACGTCGCTCGCCTGGATCTGCACATAACGCCATAGTGGTTGAGCTTACCACATCTGGAGCAGGATTTCCCGAAGGCTGGACACGCATGCTTCGAGGGTTTATGCGATTGGCCGCAATACTGGCACTGTTGTTCTGATAGTTTATTCTGATAGGTTTTGCGCGCATGTTGCATATCGTGGCTGTCAAGATTTCGCGATTGCCTTGCGTGCGGGGTCGGCGAACGACGACGTTGTTGCTGGGTCATGCCTGAATGTCCTCTGGCGTCGTCATTGTCTTCAGCTGTCGCATTGTCGCCTCCGACGATCGACAAATATCGATTGCTTGGGTCAAGGTCAGCTTGCGTGTTTGCAGTAATTTCTTCCGCGTAGCGTCATCACGGATGCCGATGACAATCCGGTCACGGATGGTTGACTCCTCGGCCGATCCATACTCGCAAGTTTTGATGAGTCGTCGCAGATCGCCAAGAAAGCAATCGAATGTCTCACCTGGCTCTTGCTGTCTGCGGTGTAAAATGTATCTCTCGTAGACTTCGTTGACCTCGCCAACGCAGTGATTCTCGAACGCCTCGAGAAGCTTGGCGGGGTCCGCTTTATCTTCTTCTCGCTCGAAGTCCATGGTAGAGAAGATTTCGTACGCATCCGACCCAATGCACGCGAGGAAGATTGCCGCCTGGCAATCGCTCTCCTCACGGTCCACCTTGGCTGCCTTGACGTAGTTTGTCCACTGTCCTTTGAAGCGCTTCCAATCGCTGGCCAAGTTCGTTGTCCTTAAGGGCGCTGGAAGAGGGATTTGCGAAGCGGCAGCCATCTTTTTGTTTCAACTGTAGACACTGGAGTCGATTAAAGTTACTCTAAATCTCCAACTTCTGACGCCATGTATCGTTTAAGATATAGTATCATAACCAAGACGTCTGCCTTTCAGTGCGTGTATATTCGACTGCCCTTGCCCGAGATCGGGCCCAGCTGCATGTGCACGTGGGCGTGGCCGGCCTAAGTGTCAGTCACCCTACATCACGGCACAGTTATAGCTGACTGATGAATAATTAACGGATGCTTTATTCCCGACTGCTTCCAGCTAAGCGAGAAGACTGATTGACATGTATGCATGAGCATCCAGAGGGGGAAAGAGGGCATTTGCCCACCTGGATTTTGAAAATATTTTACAAAAATAAGATCTCTTGATTATTATTATTACAACAGTCCCAACACGATTTTCAATGCTAAAGACCACTTAATTATTCAGGTAAGTTAATGACCATTATTTTTAAAGTTGTCAGGTATTCTGTGTTTATTAATAGCCATGCAAAAGCGTCACTTTGCTCCCCTTACAAAAATTTTGACCCCCAGAAAATTCCCCCTAGAAAAATTCCTTCGCACGCCCATGCATGTATGTCTGGTAAGTGGGAGGGGATAGTCTATGTTTACATTAATTTCACTATCGTACCGTTGCCTCATTAGGCTGACCGCAGTCCTGTTGTTCAGTAGTAGTAGTTTCAGTTTAGCGACGCTGTGTCATAACAAAGATGATTAGCGTCGCCCTCCTCCTTATTCAGGCTTGGGACTGGCACTGTCAGAGTACGAACAGTGGCGGAGTTTGCCTGTTGTTCAGTGGCGGATTTAGATATATATAGGAGCGCGGGACATCATCACGATTGCAAAGTGTTCGTTCGCGATGGCGGCGTTCCGAAAACCGAATAGACACAAAAATTATTTACAAGAATGTACATTCTACAAAGGTCGACCCTCGTTGTGACTGGATCTTCCTCCTACCTCAATGAAATCGGGAATAAGAAATCTGTCACGTATTTTATTTATTTTATTTTATTTATTTATTCAGGATATTTCTATAGCGCCTCTCGAAGTCAACTACTACTAAGAGGCGCGGATCCCGACTACAGCATTTGATACTGTGCCGGAATTTTCACGCCGAAGCGCCACGAGCAATTGCGAGTGAAGGACTTGCCCAAGGTCCGTACGCAACGGCTAGAGTGGGATTCGAACCTGCAAACATCCGGTACCAAGGCGCCGAACTTACCACTGAGCTACTACGCCCCACGTTCTTATTGACAAAAAAGTTTTTGTTGCTGCTGTTCTTACGTGTACAGGCCTAGGGAACATCGGCCTACAGATGATCATTAGAATCTGACAACAGCGTTCGTATGTACAATAATTATACATGTACACAATCAGATTCGATTCTAAAACTACATGGGCGGAATCCGTAGTCAGACCCACAAAAAAGACTTCAGCGTACGATAATGTACAAAAAAGACCCAAAGAGTCCCACGTACCAAACAATATAAAACGGCCTATATGTGGACCAAAACCCAAAACAATCTCTCTACACGAGGACAGCGAACGTTCAGTCTTAACTTAGTTAAATATCACAAATACCACACCAGAGGTAGTCTTATGAGTCATTTTCCGCCATTAGATTAATTAGACCTTCGTGTTGTCACGACGATTTTTGAAATCAAATTCACCATAATTTCTCGTCAAATCAGTTATTTCTATGAAGTTACTATTGAGGAGATTCTTGTTTCCATGGTTATTTCGGATATATGCTTTACTGTTTTTTATCTGTTGAGTTTTAATTTGAAAATGTCCACTCCGTTACCGTCACTTTCACACAATGCCGCAATAACATTATAGAAATACGACTACAAACGATCAGTGGCGGCGATCTTGTCTGAGAGGTGGGGGGGACAAAGTCGGCCACGATCTCGTCGACCTTTTTTAAAATCTTGTCCCCCCCCCAAAAATGTTCTGCCACTTCATCTCCGAAAAATTTCACTTTCATCTCCGAAAAAAGTTGATGACCTTTTTTTAGTCCTCCACCTACTTTTCCGTTACATCTTCAGAAATCATACCTTCCAAAATACTATCCTACCTTCAAAATAACTGACGACCTTTAATGGCAATTCCTCTCTACAAAATTTTTTTCACCTTTTTTCCTTCTCATCCGCAATTTTTTTACTTTTTTCCTTGAAATTTGGGGGGACACTTCATTTGGGCGGACACTTCTCCTCAAAACAACTTTTCTGCTCAAAAACCACTGAAAACTCATTTTCGCCCTCACACACAATTGCATTTGTTGACCTTTTTTGGTGTATCTTCAAAATTTCGGGGGTCCGATGTATGGCGTGTCCCCCCATTCTTAAAGGTGGGGGTCGTGTCCCCCGCGATCCCCCGGGATCGCCGCCCATGCAAACGATGGTTTTCCAAGAACTTAATGTGATTCGCAAACAGCATTGAAACGCCTTTCATATAAGAAGCTTGTCATTAAATGAAACAGTACTTATTATCGCTAAATGCATTATTTTCTGCTGTAACTTGAAATAATGTCCACTCCGTTACCATACATAAATTCTTTACTACTACTTATTTACCAACATCTGGAACTGCAGCAAATTAGTCGTACCATTTTATGACGTCTGTGGATGTGTATACTTCCCACACTGACTTTTCGAAGTAAAGTGGTATCAATTTCGTTTAAAAGGTGTAATCTACGTACGATACGTTTAATAGGTGTCCACTCCGTTACCGAGAATTAGTCTGTAGACATTGAAGATGCTCAGGTATGCAAGAATTTTCAGGTTTCAGCTCCTAAGTGAACAAAATTGATATATAGAAAAATTTGATCCGAAACGTGGGCTATAATGAGTGTTTCATGTTATGTTGAAATTGTCCACTGCGTTACATGTCCACTCCGTTATCTGTTATACAGCAACGGATTGGACATAGTAGTAAGGGGGTGGACAATGTTAGGTGATTCACCACAAAATAGCATTTCATTAATGCTATTTTGGTACCCTCCCGCTACCTGCATTGGGCATGGGTAAGAAGCTAGCGTGGAGAAATGTGGGTACGTCAATGGGTAAAATGTGGCGAATAATTTGGTTCAAAACGCATTCCGCCAAGATTCATTGACAAAACTGCTAACTTGCTTTTTAAATCCGTAGTGTAGTTCTGTGCGTTTGTTATGTAGGCCTATGCATGCTGCCATGCATTTTAAGATCACTATCTCAAGGACGATGCATACTTTCGCGTTGGAAAATGGTAATGGAGCAGACAGGGAATGGTAACGGAGTGGACATTTCTTCGGTGTCTCAACAATATGGTGGATCACAGAAGTATCTTCACAGATATTTCTTACTCTTTTGTGTGCTAAGATCGAATTAATTTTCCTTTTACATATCTTCATAACTATACATGCCTGAAATATAACCACTAAGTTTTCTGGATTTATTTTGTTGAGTAAAATTGGCGGTAACGAAGTGGACATTTCTTTCAGTGAAAGATAATGCTTTACTGCACGTACCGAATTGCTAGTTATGAATTTACTAAAAAATGTAGCTAGGTGACGCAATATAGTTCGGAGTAACATGAACTTATTTGGTGTTGCTTTAGTTTTTCATTAAGATTTATGGAGAAGCAGGTTTGGTAACGGAGTGGACATTGCTAATTTGGGTGTCGTCAAAATACTTTTAAAACTGATGAAACTAGAATATTAGTGTGCAAAAGGGCCCATATTTCTTAAGCACATACATTACTGGTCAACATAAGATGAATAAATTATTCATTTTAAAGAAAAAAATTCTTGCATCTCCAAAGGTGAACTTAATCTAATACCAGAAAATGATTCTTATGTCGAAATAGGTGGCCACAGCACAATGTTCCTCATCGATGCCAGGAAAGATAACATGCAACAATAAGCTCCTTCTTCTTGTCTTCATAGGCGATATCATACAGCGCCTCTTTTCAGGCGATATCATCCAGCACCTTTATAAAGACGAAATCCTCCAGCACCCTTAAAAGGGCGACATCATCCAGCGCCTCTTCACAGGCGACATCATCCAGCGCCTCTTCACAGGCGATATCATCCAGCACCTTTATAAAGACGACATCCTCTAGCACCCTTAAAAGGGCGACATCATCCAGCGCCTATTCACAGGCGTCAGGCGACATCATCCAGCGCCTCTTCACAGGCGATATCATCCAGCACCTTTATAAAGACGACATCCTCCAGCACCCTTAAAAGGGCGATATCATCCAGCACCTTTACAAAGACGACATCCTCCAGCACCCTTAAAAGGGCGATATCATCCAGCGCCTCTTCACAGGCGATATCATCCAGCACCTTTACAAAGACAACATCCTCCAGCACCCTTAAAAGGGCGATATCATCCAGCTCCTCTTCACAGGCGATATCATCCAGCACCTCTTCACAGGCGACATCCAGCGCCTCTTCACAGGCGATATCATCCAGCACCTTTACAAAGACGACATCCTCCAGCACCCTTATAAGGGCGATATCATCCAGCACCTCTTCACAGGCAATACCATCCAACGCCCCTTCACAGGCGACATCATCCAGCGCCTCTTCACAGGCGATATCATCCAGCGCCTTTACAAAGACGACATCCTCCAGCACCCTTATACAGTCTTGTTGTCAAGACCTTAAACCTCAAGACCAAGACCAAGACCAAGACCAAGACCAAGACCTTGAACCTCAAGACCAAGACCAAGACCAAGACCTTGAACCTCAAGACCAAGACCAAGACCAAGACCTTGAACCTCAAGACCAAGACCAAGACCTTGAACCTCAAGACCAAGACCGAGACCAAGACCCAAAAAAATCACAGTCATACCCAGACTTCTATTCCTTACTAAAAATTGTCCAGTCGGACTACTCGTTATTTTAATAAAAACGTGAGTCTTTTATTTTATTCAAGCAAAACAACTTTAAATGCAGACTGCAGAGAATTCCGAATTCGTATTTACAAAAGTCCTTCATGCGAAATGTTATTCCAAATGCCTGTTGAATTTTATAAAAGCAATTTGCTCAGAATTTTCTGACCAAGACGTGACTTGTGGGGCCTCATACAAATTCTGCCATGTGAAAAAATACAAGTGCTGAAATCGCTAGCACACAAAGCAGCTTTTCAAGAACTGGATGTAAATGTACAAATCGTGAGTCTGTTTGAAATCATTCCATGGCAAATAAACGGAAGTCAAAATAATTGGCCAAAACAACAGTGAAGCCTCATTCACACCGTGTAAATACTAAAGCAATAACTGTATGAGTAATTATTGGATACATTTTAAAAATTCTTGCCGTTTGTTAAAATTAATGACTGTTCATATTGACAAAAGTCTTGGTCTTGCAAAACCAAGACCAAGACTTTGAACCTCAAGACCAAGACCAAGACCTTGAACCCAAGACCAAGACCAAGACCTTGAACCTCAAGACCAAGACCAAGACCAAGACTTTTAAAAACGAACTCGAGTGCACTCGAGACCAAGACCTTGGTCTCGAGGACAACAAGACTGCCCTTATAAGGGCGATATCATCCAGCGCCTCTTCACAGGCGATATCATCCAACGCCTCTTCACAGGCGATATCATCCAGCGCCTCTTCACAGGCGACATCATCCAGCGCCTCTTCACAGGCGATATCATCCAGCACCTTTACAAAGACGACATCCTCCAGCACCATTATAAGGGCGATATCTTCCAGCGCCTCTTCACAGACGATATCATTCAGCGCCACCACACAGGCGACATCATCCAGTGCCTCTTCACAGGTGATATTATCCAGCGCCTCTTCACAGGCGATATCATCCAGCACCTCTTCACAGGCGACATCATCCAGCACCCCTATAAGGGCGATATCTTCCAGCGCCTCTTCACAGACGATATCATCCAGCGCCTCCGCACAGGCGACATCATCCAGCGCCTCTTCAGAGGTGACACCATCCAGCGTCTCTTCACAGGCGATATCATCCAACGCCTCCTCACAGGCGATATTATCCAGCGCCTCTTCACAGGCGACATCATCCAGCGCCTCTTCACAGGCGATATCATCCAGCACCTTTACAAAGACGACATCCTCCAGCACCCTGATAAGGGCGATATCTTCCAGCGCCTCTTCACAGGCGATATCATCCAGCGCCTCCGCACAGGCGACATCATCCAGCGCCTCTTTACAGGTGACATCATCCAGCGCCTTTACAAAGACGACATCCTCCAGTACCGTTATAAGGGCGATATCATCCAGCACCTCTTCACAGGCGATGTCATCCAGCGCCTCTTCACAGGCGACATCATCCAGCGCTTCTTCAGAGGCGGCATCATCCAGCGCTTCTTCAGAGGCGGCATCATCCAGCGCCTCTTCACAGGCAATATCATCCAGCGCCTTTACAAAGACGACATCCTCCAGTACCGTTATAAGGGCGATATCATACAGCACCTCTTCACAGGCGATGTCATCCAGCGCCTCTTCACAGGCGATATCATCCAGCGCCTGTTCACAGGCGATATCATCCAGCGCCTCTTCACAGGCGACATCATCCAGCGCCTCTCCACAGCCGATATCATTCAGTGGCTCTTTAGAGAAGATATCATCCAGCGCCTCTTCACTGAAGATATCCCCCAGCCCCTCTTGACAAGCGACATCATCCAACACCCTTATATGGGCGACGTACTCCAGCGACTCTCCGCAGGCGACACCCTCCCGCACCTTTACAAAGGCGACACCCACCAACACACCTTTACAAAGGCGACATCATCCAGCACACGTTTACAAAGGCGACATCATCCAGCACACATTTACAAGGTGCTCTATGGAATCAACTCCCTCCATTGACACGTGCCTCTTCATTAGCTGGTGGCCCTAGCGCCTCTTCACAGGCGGCATCATCTAGCACCTCATCACAGGCGATATCATCTAACTCCCCTTCACATGCGATATCATCCAGCGCCTCTTAACAAAGACGACATCCTCCAGCACCCTTAAAAGAGCGACATCATCCAGCGCCTCTTCACAGGTGATATCATCCAGCGCCTCTTCACGGGCGATATCATCCAGCGCCTCTTCACAGGCGACATCATCCAGCGCCTCTTCACAGGCGACATCATCCAGCGCCTCTTCACAGGCGACGTCATCTAGCACCTTTACAAAGAAGACATCCTCATACACCCTTGTAAGGGCGATATCATCCATCTTCTCTTCACAGGCGATATCATCCTGCGCCTCTTCACAGGCGATATCATCCAGCGCCTCTTCACAGGTGACACTATCCAGCGCCTCGTAACAGGCGATATCATCCAGCGCCCCTTCACAGGCGATATCATCCAGCGCCACTTCACAGGTGACATCATCCAGCGTCTCTTCACAGGCGATATCATCCAGCACCTTTACACAGACGAAGACGAAGACGGAGGCCGATTACAGGCCAATCTCAATCACTTCAGTCCTCTGTCGTATACTTGAGCGGATCGTGGTGCGCAAGTATTTCTATCCGATGTTGACGTACGAACAGAACAACCGCGACTTTCAAGATCAATATGCGTTTCGGCCCACCGGGTCTACTACTGCCGCACTTAGTTCATTAACTCATCAACTCACTGAAATGCTGACGTCCAGCCCCCATGTACATCTGATAGCGCTGGATTTTTCAAAAGCATTTGATACGGTGAGGCATGACTATCTGGCTGAACAGATGGCGGACTTACCCATTCCCGACGTTGCTTACAATTGGATCATTGCGGCCCTCCACCAACGACAACATTGCATTAAGTTTAAAGGAATTACCTCTGCGGCGATTGAAATCAACTGCAGTATTGTCCAGGGATCAGGAACTGGTCCGATACTGTTCCTAACAGCAATATCCAAACTTAAACCTAAACATCCAACTAACCGGATACTCAAGTACGCTGACGATACCTATCTCCTGGTTCCTGCTGCCAATAGCAACCTCATAAACTCGGAAATCAGGCACATCGCGAACTGGGCTGCGAGATGTAATCGGAAGCTTAACCAAGCAAAGACCCAGGAAATGGTTGTCCGTAAGCCGAGAAGAAAACTGAGTGAAAACCAGCCGATGGAGATTCCTGGTCTTTCCAGAGTCAGAATCATGAAGATCTTGGGTGTCACGCTGTCCGATGACTTCTGCTTTGACGTGCATGTTGACAATCTATGCACTGGTGCAAGACAATCAATGTATGCATTACGGATCCTGACTACTCATGGACTACTTGGCCCCTCAATGTACGATGTGGTGACAGCTACCACAGTGGCGAGGATGACGTCCGCTGCGTCCGCTTGGTGGGGTTATGTGGGGCAGAGGGGACGTGAGAGACTACAGGCAATATTTAGGAGACTGATTAAAGCTGGTTATCTTCCTGTGGACTGCCCTAGATTCGAACAATTGATCCGTACCGCTGATTCTAAACTTTTCACGACCGTCCTTACATGTCCTACACATGTGCTTCATGTGCTATTACCTCCTGTTAAGCATACGGGTTATACTTTGCGACCCCGTGTTCATAATCGGGTTCTCCCGATTGCTGACAGTCTCGCTCGTAAATCTTTCATAATTAGGATGATTTTCACCGGAATATAGGCCTTAGTACTTTAACCTGGACGTGATATACATGTGTAAACCAAAATGCGGTTAGCAGTTGGATTAATAAAGGATACACTTACTTACTTACTTACTTACTTACATCCTCGAGCACCGTTATATGGGCGATATCGTTCACCGCCTATACAGAGGCGACATCATCCAGTGCCTCTTCATAGGCGATATCATCCACCGCCTCTTCACAAGCGACATCATCCAGCGCCTCTTCACAGGCGACGTTATCCACCACCTTTAAAAAGACGACATCCTCGAGCATACTTTTTAGGTCGACATCATCCAGCGCCTTTTCACAGGCGATATCACCCAGCGCCTCTTCACAGGTGACACCATGCAGCGCCTCTTCACAGGCGACATCATCCTGCGCCTCTTCACAGGCGACATCATCCAGCGCCACTTCATAGGCGATATCATCCAGCACCTTTACAAAGACGACATCCTCCAGCACCCTCAAAAGGGCGACATCATCCAGCGCCTCTTCACAGGCGACATCATCCAGCGCTTCTTCGGAGGCGGCATCATCCAGCGCCTCTTCACAGGCAATATCATCCAGCGCCTTTACAAAGACGACATCCTCCAGTACCGTTATAAGGGCGATATCATCCAGCACCTCTTCACAGGCGATGTCATCCAGCGCCTCTTCACAGGCGATATCATCCAGCGCCTCTTTACAGGCGACATCATCCAACGCCTCTTCACAGGCGGCATCATCTAGCGCCTCTTCACAGGCGATATCATCCAGCACCTTTACAGAAACGACATCCTCCAGCACCCTTATAAGGGCGATATCATCCAGCGCCTCTTCACAGGCGACATCATCCAGCGCCTCTTCAAAGGCGATATCATCCATCTCCTCTTCACAGGCGATATCATCCAGCGCCTTTACAAAGAATACATCCTCCAGCACCCCTATAAGGTCGTCAGCATCCAGCGCCTCTTCACAGGCGATATCATCCAGCGCTTCTTCACAGGCGACATCATCCAGCGCCACTTCACAGACGACATCATTCAGCGCATCTTCAGAGGCAACATTATCCAGCGCCTCTTCACAGACGTTATCATCCAGCGCCTCTTCACAAGCGATATCATCCATCGCCTCTTCACAGGCGACATCATCCAGCGCCTCTTCACAGGCGACATCATCCAGCGCCTCTTCACAGGCGACGTCATCCAGCACCTTTAAAAAGACGACATCCTCCAGCATCCTTTTAAGGTCGACATCATCCAGCGCCTCTTTGCAGACGATATCATCCACTGCCTATTCACAGGCGATATCATCAAGCGCACCTTCACAGGCGATATCATCCAGAGCCTCTTCACAGGCGACATCATCCAGCGCCTCTTGGCCCTCTTCACAGGCGACGTCATCCAGCACCTTTACAAGGACGACATCCTCCAGCACCCCTGTAAGGGCGATATCGTCCAGCTCCTCTTCACAGGCGATATCATCCAGCATCTCTTCACAGGCGGCATCATCCAGCGCCTCTCCACAGCCGATATCATCCAGTGGCTCTTTAGAGAAGGTATCATCCATCGCCTCTTCACAGAAGATATCCTCCAGCGCCTCTTCACAAGCGACATCATCCAGCACCCTTAAATGGGCGACGTTATCCAGCGACTCTCCGCAGGCGACACCCTCCCGCACCTTTACAAAGGCGACGCCCACCAACACACCTTTACAAAGGCGACACCCACCAACACACCTTTACAAAGGCGACATCATCCAGCACACCTTTACAAAGGTGCTCTATGGAATCAACCTCCTCCATTGACACCACTTCATTAGCTGGTGGCCCAAGTGCCTCGTTCCGCTGTCTTAAAACCACTTTCTATTCACTGGGTCTTACGCACTGGGAACGTCTCTGATTAGCGAACACTGTGAGAGGCGCTTTATAAATGTTTAGATACAATACAATACAAATTATACAATACAATACAGAGGCGATATCATCCAGCGCCTCTCCACAGGCGACACCATCCAGCGGTCGGCAATTCGCCCTCATTGGCTTCGGCAGGGTTAGGATCATTATGACAAAAAACCGTCTTTAGCAGAAGCTTTAGGTCATACCCGATCCTGGCGAAGATGAGTTTCCGGTGACAGCGCTGGACTTCCGTCTTCGCAGTAGTCATCTTCCATCGGTCGAACTGGGAAAGAAGAACGAACCGTAGGCCTATCGAGCGTCGACGTATCCACAAAGGGCCTCACGAAATGGCAAAGTAACCTACGAAACATAATCTCTCGGGCATCAAGCACAAATGCAGACAAAATTCGCAAACTATCGCAAACAATTTCTGATCGTCAGATTCAACTACAGGGAAAGCTAGCTACAGACAATGACGATGACGTCATCAACACTCAAGCGGGCGGAAACGAAATGACGTCAATATAATAGCATCGCTCGTAAACGCTGAAAATCTCTTTTAATAAAATAATATAGACCTAATCGTAATCGTAATCTCCAAACTTCTAAAGCGCCACTCGAAGGCCAAGCGCAGGGTACCAGCCTATTCAAGAGCGCTACGTCAAATCAGAGGGTGTTTCCAGAAGGCCAAACCAAATCAGAGGGCTTTCCAGAGAGTAGTCCAAAAGAGGTCCAAGTCCGGTTTCCGGAGGACCAGATCAAGATAGGCAGAGAAGCTGTCAAGGCAAGTGTCGTTAAGGGCGAGAATAATTTGAAGGCGTTGTAATTGTAATTGTTATCAAGAACTTATATAGCGCCACTCAAAGTCAAAGTCGCTCCCGACCCAGATCAGTGTCTTCACTGACAAAGAGAAAATTTATGCTTAGACGTGATAATAATATTAATAATAGCAATAATCACACCATAAAGTTTTCGGTTTGGGAGTCTGTAATAGCAGCATTAATAAAATATACTAAATATTAAAGAAGCAGTTTAAGCGCTACATAAATATATATCTGTGTAGGATTGTAGGTCTACACTTATACATATATATATATACACACACACACTCGTGCCATAGGCCTATCTAGAATAATCATATCGAAAAATTCACGCGCAATAGGCCTACAAGTTTTAAAGTCCAATCACTTCATCAAATGAGCAAATTGTCTTGTAATAAGCTGGGCAAATTTACTTAAACAAATTTATTTAAACATTAATAATGAATTTTTTATTTAGGGACGAACATGGTTATAAGGTCTTGTAACAAGATTTAGGACTAGGCTAACTAAACAAAATTTACTCGAAAACGAAGTCATTCTCTTTCAGCATTCACTCAAACGATGGGCTCGTTTCTACCAAATATTTCGAAAAGAAACAATTATAATAAAAATATTATGTTTACTTTATTGTTTTACCTTGTCGAAATTCTGTTTATGAACTTTAAATCATAAATTTTCAGTCAAAAAGAATCGATTTGAAAACATTTGAGCAGAAACCTTCGGAGCGATCTATTACCGAAAGTTTGGAACCTTTGCCGGTTACTGTGGCAACGGATTTGACGTCATCACATATGTTTGTTTCTGTAGTTTGACGTAAACAGTCATTAGCCAATCATGTTATTTGATTTGTATCACGTGCAACATACATCCAATCATGTTCTAGGCTGCGTTCGATCAGCTGGTTGACTGCTTTGCGCTCATTTGTGCATGACGCCTTCTAATTCAGTAAGTACGTACGCAGGAGAGTAAATGTCACTTAAATAGGGACGCTGAAATATGAAGAGCTGCGAATTAGTTGATGTACTGCCGAGGTCGTTGACTGTTTCATAAATAATTAATAAGTTGAAGAGCTGCAGAGGCCACTTTCGGCTATGTATGGGCATGGGCGGCAATCATGGGGGGTCGAGGGGGACAAGACCCCGCCTTTAACAGTGGGGGACACGTCATGCAACGCCCCCCCCCACATTTTGAAGAAACACACAATAAATTTTGTTTACCTTTTTTGACCAGATCAGTTCACGGCGATAAATTTTGTTTACCTCTTTTTTGACCAGATCAGTTAAAAAATGTCCCCTCACCTGTCAAACAAGATCGCCGCCACTGTGTATGGGTCATCCACTAACTTACGTCCGCAACGAGGGGCGGGAGGGTCAAATTAGGACAAAATTAATGTGGATAAGGGAAACGGATTTATCTCCAATGCGGGCGTCCGCACCTAAAATTGATACTCAAAGCTGTTTTCGTAAAGACTGTGCCTTAGACGCCAACTTCAGTCAGAAAGCGATTTTTTATCCATACTGCATTGGATCTAGTTAAAGACCCTTTAATTGCTGGATGTAGCAGTATGAAATACCCGGCCCCACAATACATTAAGCCCTGCACGATCAGCAGGCCTGCCTTAGTGCTCTTTGGGAGTGTGAACGCCACAAATAGGGTGTTGACGGTAGGGCCTAATGCCAGACGCGGACAAGGGGGGAGGGTCCCGTTAGCTACAGTGGCAAGAGGCTACTAGGCTTCGTCCTATGCATAATCCTCTGTGTAAGAGAGCATACAGATCGCCTCCCGAATGTGGTTTATTTCAGATATTTAAATTTCGGGCTACCATGGTCCGCAGACTCCGTACACGGGGACCTTAAACTGGCGTGGTGCCTATTCAAACGGGCAGCAGTGGCAAAGGATCTCTCCCGATCAATTCTTTGAAAAAATGAGCAGGGTCGAAGCCATACGGTCGCTGTATAAAAACGTGTAGGCCTACATTTGCAGTGAATTCTACAGCTGGTCTCTCTAACACGGCTTTTTTGTGGCGCTCGGAATTTTGGAGATTTTACATATGTTACACGTGTCCGTAAAGTCGGATAGAGCCTGACGTCATATCTCGCTTATTTTGAACCTCGGATATATCGAACCCTGTTGACAATGGTTCCCAGCGGTTCGATATAACAAAGTTTTGCTGATAGTATTTAAGTTCTGTGTTTGTCTGTACAGTTGTTGAAGAAGTTTGTCTACATGTTTATTGAAACATATTTTAATATTTCAAGAAATTCTCTCAATTTTGGGGGGGGGGGCACATGCCCTGCCTGCCCCCAGAGTCTATGCCTATGTGGGTATATCAAAAGGTTTGCTGGACTTGAAGTTTAGTGGGGATGTCTACGCCCATGACATGTCCATGTGTTTTGTGCGGGCCTCACAGGAGGGCTCAGTCGGGCACTCAAACCCAAGCTGTGCTGTTGGGAAGCTGGCTGTTGTGATGGGTCTCGACACATTCGCTGTGACCATGTTTGCCTGAAACCCCTTTTTTAATCAACTAAAGTGAACATCATGGGGCATATGATAAATATTAGCATTGATCACTGTCATTGTCAACTGCAGGAATAGCTGGATCACATGCAGATATCTTTAAATAAAGAACAAGACACCACCATTTCATGTTATAATCCTCCTATAAAGATATGCAAATGTATCAGTCGACATCAACATATAACACACATAAACATTCAATACAGAGTACATAATATTGTCCATACACAGAAACAAACCAGTAATGTTCAGAAAAGAATCACTGTTAAAATCGATTCCAAATCGGGTAAACCCAAGTGGGCACGTGAACTTTCAAAACCATTTGAGTTCAAATTTCAAAGGTTTGATGCAAAACTTGTGAAGTTCGTACAATTGTATGCAGTCTTCATACAGACTAATACAACTGTAAGTAGATTTATACTCCAAGACCTCATAATGCTATCTCTGAGCTTTTAACTGGTTTTAAACGTTAACATTTACCAATATAAACACAGTTTCTATCTAACATTTCTTTGGCAACCAGAAGTAACATTTTGTTATGTTACACAAATAACTTAGAACAGAATTGGAGCTGGCTATCTAGTAGAAACGAATATACATATATGCTTCAAGTCATCAGAAAATAGCACAAGACAAAGTGGACACACACAAAACACACCTTAGCACAAATAAGAAACACGATGACCACGGAATACACAAAAGTGAACACTACAGATTCACGATTCATCAGTCGCAACACTTCAGAAATGCTTGCATACCACTCCAATTAAATGACTCGACTTTGAACAGCACTGCATAAAGCTACGGAGTTGATGTGAAAGGTGCAGCTGAAAGTTAAGCAGACGCCTTTCAACTCCAACACACTTAAAACATATTTGACTATACCATGGATACCATGGTAACTTTTTTGACCATACCAAGGTTGCCATGGCGATTATATGACTACACCATATGATGACATCACTAAACGTTTCAACATTTTGATGGTTCTACACAGGACATTTTCTGCATTGAAAACTATACATATTTTGTATGTACAAGTTGCAAATAGGTCAGTATTTTATGACTGAAAGTAAGTGGACAGGATATCCACATAATGCGAACCAACAGATATTTTCTAAACATGCACTTATTACAGATGTCTATCACCAGAAGTCCTTAGAAGCCACAACAGGAGGCAACAGAAGTCCTAGAAGCCACAAAAGGAGGCAACTGTTTTCTTGGCTGAAGCCCAATAAACAGTAATGGCCATTTACAAAATCACCAGCGGATGAAGTTAAGCAATGCCAAGCCCTATAAAATCATAAGCCATTTGGTATAAACAGAGCCTTTCATTCCTTTGTTTTGTACTTAAGCTGAAAGATACTTCTACCATGCAGTGTGCTTTTGAGCAGTTTCAAATGAGTCATGCAGACAAATGTATCATGTTTAGCTTTTACTGCCACCTCAACCAACCAACAATTGTAATTTTTTAGCGTTGACTTGGTGACATGACCAATTGCAATGTTATGTACTACGATACATTGCACACCGTATCAGTTCGCTAATTATTACCTGCGTTTATCTATTGCTACACTTTCACTTATAGTCAGAATAATTCACAGATTATTGAATATGATAGTTATCATGAAGTTTTGTCTAAACCATGTACATCTTGAGCAAGTTGAGTGTTTAACCTATTAAAATGCAACTTCCCATACAGTCTGCAAGACAGTCTCCGATTCCTTGTTGCACTAATGAACATAATTTAATGGCATGTTAACAAATGCATTATTTATTTATTTGCCAGAGAATTAAGCAATTCTCCTGCTTGAGCACTGGTACTATATTTAAACTAATTCAACAGAATATCTTGCAGGATAATATTGCAATTATGTCCAATAAAAATGCATTCCATACTAAGCCCATTTCTGACATTATATACTTAATCACCTAACAACAAGCATCAGTTGACGATTTCACAGGTTGTCCATAACAAGGGGTAAGGAGAGGTGACCCACGTGTGGATGACGTGGAGGGGCAGGTAGTAACAAACATGGACAACAGGAAGGAGGGATTAAAAGTACGTCATATTCTGCAAAGTCCTCTATGGAAGATCCCTCAGTCTGTTTAAATGAGCCAAAACATGTAGGCAATACGTATTACAAGCTATACAGAGGTCCACTGCTTGAACAGCTAGGAACATGAAGCATCACCTGTAAACTTCTTTCTGCCATCCATCTCCTCTTGTCCTTCTGCTAACCACAACGGCCCGAAATACTGTACTCCTTTTAGGCATTTCAGTTGGCCAGAAACAAATCATTGCCCTTATATCCGGTCAGATATGTGGCATCTACAATTCAGTTTGAGTACTCGATCAGATACAGAAAACCAAACCTTAAGAGACTTTGTGCCACAACACTTTAATCAAACGATTAGAAAAAAGCAACCAATATTGCTCTGCAAAGGCATTGGTACAGGCTCAGGAGCTATGGTCCATCGCTATAACACTGCGTACAGAAGCTGTAACAGGTACAGCACTGTAATGAGGAGCTGGGCTTCAGGGCTCAGTGGAATTCGATGCTTTCAGTTGTGGACTGCTTGCATATGGCCAACAGGTTATCAACATTTGAATCACATGTCATCCCCGATTAGTTTACACTGGGCTTTGTAAAGCTCTGCTCTTCAGTTCATGATAAACTCTCATCAGCATCATTAGTTTACAGAATCCAGAAGCGGTTAAAATAAAATAAATAAGAATTCAAATTTGTTAAACACGTAAAATTTATTACATCTGAAACTGTAACAAAACCCTATAAATTCTAACGGAGCCACCGAACTCAAATCAATTGTGTCTGCTCAAATACATGCACAAGAAAACACGACAAGATACTGAAACATCAGAACGTGAATTGACAACTGCACACTTAGACATGCACAAGAAAAAGCTAAGACGCCACAGAGAAGCAGAAGTCGACACACGGAGAGACACGGATGACAGTCAGATCAAGTGTAGCAGTCGTCATCGATACGTCAATTACGAATGTACAGAACCATGTTTGTTCGACCACGTGCCGCCTCGGCACACAACTTCAAGTCGGCTCAAATCTAAGTCAGCAGTTCACACAGACATGTGCGAATAAAAGTCGACCGCACCTTGATTCACTCCAGAATACCACAAGAGCTGGATGACCATATAGCTCATGGCTACATAATCTTTCACTGTGGTCTGGCTTACTAGGAACAGAAGAAACAGGGAGTCATAGCTATAAAAACAAATAAATTAAGGCAGTAATGGAGAACATTCTTCATTCATTCATGCACAGTATTTTTATAGCATCTCTCAGAGGCAAACATCACTCTATATGCATCCACTCGACCACATTTTACAACCAATTTTTATCTAGTCAAATGCTGCTGAATGTTATTACAGCTGAAAAATGTGATAACATGCCAACTAAAACCTATAATCACACCTCCCTCCCAGTAATTAATTACCTCTTTGTGGATTCATTTAATTTGTGCAGATTAAAAATGTTTGTAAGAAACAATTAAAAGCAAATAAAGTACAGTTGACATTAATGGCTGATGAAGCCACAGTACAGAAGACCAGTAACCTGGTAATAATTAGTCCTAGTAATACCAGCAATTATACTGATAACCTAGCAATGATTACATTGAAAGTTTTTGAAACAAAAATAGCAACACTAATACTGTTGCTAATAATAAACAAAAATAACAATTGCTTAGCTAAAAGCATCATCACATGATATAGTCCATACCACAGACTTCCGCGTCACAGAATATTTCTATAATCCGTGGCACGCTAAGTCAAAATCCAGCACATGTCAGACGTCACTGCAAGCCACATACAATTACAAGTCGAACATTGGACTGCAACAAGGAGACTTTCCAAAAAGCTTTGTGAAGTAATACTGAACGTCTGACTTTCGTTTATTTACCTCTGTATGTATGTATACGGTTGGACTGCTGCAAAGACACCAACCTCTGCTCTTGTACAAGAACGTTAACTGTGATTACTAGGCCACAACACACGAGCGCAAGCTTAGGAGGACAACGAGAGAACCTTCTCAGCTGTGATGTATAAAGCTACCAAGGACAGGAAGCTGCCACATGGTAGACCCAGAACCACACAGACCAGAATATTTAAAAAAAACAGGATCTTGACATGGTTTCGGACTCATGTTGCATGGAGAAAGGACAAACATATCAAAGTGTGGAGCCAAATCATGGGAGTGGCCACACTTACAAATATGTAAATGTAACTAGACATTTAAGTAACGCCTTCTCGAAATGGGTGTTTGAAATGCACCATCCAGAAGCGTCTTCAACATGCTCGTCCTCAAGCTCCCCCTACATTCTGAATCTGTATCAAGCTACTTCTGTGGTTTCAGTGAAAGGAACATAATTATTTAATGCATCTCTTCAAGATATCTGTGGTAGTCGGACACACACCCAATGTACAGCCCCAATGTAAGAGATTTTCTTTTAGGCACAACATTCTAGTAGCCCCTCCTACAATCTAAAGACAGAGATCAAGATGTCAACCAGAGACATTTCCAGACAGGTGGCACCATAACTGAAAGGTGCAGATGGCGGCATGAGCAAACATGTAAAGCACTTCTCCCTTCTGCATGGGCTGAAGGGTTCTAGCCAAACCAGACAAAACGGGGCAATAAAATCCCGTTTCAGTAACCAACATCAAACCCAACTGACATCGCCAGGGCTACATAACAGGCAAATACTGAATAAGCCGAGGGAAAGACAGCCAATGAAAGACATCATGCATATAATCTGAGACACAATCAAATTTCCAAAATCCACAAAGTCTTACAGTCACCCACTTGTTACTCCATAACAAACAGCATTATACCAAGCATGCTTCAACCACTGGATGATGTCTCCAAGAATGTTTGTTGTGTGCAAGTCAGGACATCGTTCTGACACATGAAAGCTAAGCAAACCTCTTGGAAAAACCTTTTGTTTAACTTTACAAGTTACTAATCACCAACATGTCTGTCATCTGAGCAACTCCCAAAAGTACTCACAGAAACTGTTTTTAAAGAGCAACAATCATTTCACTATGATCAATTTTAATATGTCAAATCCCCTAATCCAAAAAAATGGAATAAATTAATGGGAGTTCACTCATTATGTTTAGGTGAGAAGCATAATTTCCTTCCAGTTTAACAATAAATAAACTTCAATTTACATCTGTAAGTCTATAACTCATCGCAATCATTACTTGTGCCTCATGATTCTTCTGAAAAGATAGTGCCTATCTTACTTCCTAGCAATTCAACACTAAAACGTGGCCCCATATCCAGCATTGCAGTTCCTTCAAAAGATGAAAAAGCACCTATGAGCTGGAATGAAAGGTAATAGTTCTTATTTAATATGTTCGTTGCAACAGCGAGTTAAGCTAACGTGCAAACTTTCTTTTGCAAACTTGTAAAAAACAAAAACTTGGTTTGAAATTTTGCAAGATTCGAAAAAGGAAATTCAAAACAAATGAAAAATGTGGCCAAAATAAAGAAACAATAACTCATGCACACAAGTCTACAGCAGCCAACACAAACCACAGACATTGTACAGCGGAAAGATGCAGTTTCAGACATGAAGTCATTCTCAGCGTTACTATCAACGACTTTCACAAGATACAGAAACATCACTGCTTAAGCCTAACATGTGTAATGCTGTTACAGTTTGCTGAAAATATTGGCCTTTCCAGGGGAAAACGCAGTCTATACCTTTTGCTTATAGACCATTTTGTGATATGTAACTGGGATACTGCAGCAAATTCAGCAGACCAAAACCCTAAAAATTCAAACACCAATTCTGACAAAAAATTCCATAATCAAACAAAACGACAGCATTTCAAAACCTGATTTCAATTGTCATGATCCAGCTAGGAAAAGGTTAGTTTCAACAAATCCTAAGGATTTCTTAGAAGAAATGCCCCAGTGAAATCCTACTGCGAGACACTTTTAAAACACCAAGACTTCCACTTCTCGGAAACAAAGCCACTGTTCCAATGAGCTTATCAAAACAGCAAGCAAAGACCGTACAGCCACAGCAATTTTGAAACAGCTATCTTGACATAAGCGTTAGAGCCAATCACAAACTTCATCCACATCATCGCTTCAGCGCTCCTTCAATTCCCCGTAGGCAATTCTGTAATGTGACTAGAAGCCGGTCATATTCCTTTGCGCTGCCTCCAGACCCTGTTTTCAGGCCTTCAGCAACCGTTTCCAACAGCGACAAGATCTCCCGGAACTGGAACTTTCCATGCGGTGGAAGAGACTCGACATAGCTGGAGCAGATTCTGTGCAGCGTGTTCACCTCATCGGAGAGGTGCATTAAGACCGATGATGAATGTCGAGTTTCAGATGCGTTCAGCAAATCTAGGTTGATTGAAAGACTCTGGGTCATCTTGCCAACTGTCTCCTTGGTAACAGGCTCGGTGTCAGCTGCCTCACCCTTCTCCTTCTCAGGGCTAACGTGATGCAGTGACGCTCGTGCAGCCAACTGCTGAGGGGCCACCAAAGGCGCTGGCTGAGTTGGCTTGAAACCTGGCAGGACTGGTTTCAAGCCGGGAGGAACTGGTTTTTGACCATCGGACGCAGCACCCTCTTTCAATACTTTTGACGAGAACAATTTGGGGGACTTTGGACATTCCTGAGTGGCTGCCTCGTTCTCGAGCGATCGCTGCTGCTTCATGTGATCCAACTTTTTTATGTCTCCCTTCTTCAGGGATGACAAACCTAATGCTGTGTCTGCCCTGTCCACGTTCTTAGCCTGCGTGTCGAGGCTCTTTCTCGGCTTTGCTCGTGGCTTGAAGTCGACGCCGGCTGCCGGATCCATAGGTCGGCTAAATACTTCTGCAGAGCCGCTATATGGATTATCTTTACACCCCTGAGTAGTAGGCAGTTTGCGTACTCCGTCAATAGCACCACCAGATGGGAGGCAGGGGACTCCACCAGTAACTGGACCTAATGGAGCACGTTCCACCCAGTTGGACGGCCTGCTGGTGGTTGGCAGATGGTGGTTACTATCTGCTGGCGGTTGGATGGCTGATGAGCAGGGAACCTTGGAGTCGTGGTCATCGGGCATTGGTTTCCTCTTTGACCATTTCCATTTCTGTTTGTCAGACTGCGGAGGCATTTTGTCAGGCTTCGGACACTCAGTCGTGTCCTGCCAACTTGTGTCTTGACTTCGACCAAACCGATGGAGGGGTGGCGCTGGAACATCGTCTGAAACCGCTGCCGCAACTGGAGATGCTGTTCTCTGCATTCCAGGTTTCATCATGTAGTTGGCAATGCACAGCTGTGGTCCTGGACCTGCTGAAGAGTCAAACTTGCGCTGCGACGAACGCAACCTCTCTTGTCGGAACATCTGGCCTTCCTCCGCATTTACATCTCGGCCAACCGACGGACTCTCCAGCTCGCCAAGACTGCGTTCAACGCCAGCCTGCCACTCTTCCACCTTACGCCGCACCTCTGGCGTAGGCATCTGCAACACCATCTCTGTCAGATTCGAACAGCTTTCTGACAACCGATTTTCTGACGATGTCACCTTCCCAAAGCCAAGCGACCGGTTATTGTCTGAGGTTCGCCGAACAAGAGCCTGAACCAGTTCGTCTTGCTGTGCCTGCCTACTTCCAGATTCCCTTGGAAGAGTTCGGTAGCCCGTCACCGTCTCCCTTGTTGATGCATTCAGTCCGCCGCATGGTGATGAGTGTCCAGAGTCAACGTTATCGTCTCGTTTTTGTTTCGATTTTTTAGTTGTCGTCGTTTTCTTTAGGCTCTGGCGAAGTTGGCTGAGGAGCTGTTGATCTGCTATGGCACAAGGTGGCATTGCACGCCCAATCCTTGGCATATCAGGGCTGAAGTCCTCGAGAAGAGCCGCTGGGGGAGGAGGCAGCGACATGTCTGATATGTCTGTTTCGGGCGTCTTTTGCTCATTGCTCTGAGCCGGACTGTTTGGACCATACGACTGGTCGTGTGAAGTCGAGCGCGGTGAGTTGGCCGGTGATTTACAGTGTTCGAGGATGCGTTCGAGACTGCCGTTTCGTGACTGACTAGCGGGGGTCGACAAAAGGTCATCACTGCTGCTTTGAGACCGGTGGTGATCGCTAAGCGACTCGTTGGTAATGTTTGACATGTCAATGGAGTCTGTCATGCTCGTGATTAGGCACCACTCGTCTCCTGCCGTCGTCAGCTGAGACCTTGAGACGTCCTTGAAATGACCGGGTGGTGGCTGCATCTGGTCTTTGAAGGAACTTGTTCGCTTTGGAGGCAGAGGTGCCTTCTTCTGACTTGCCTTCAGTGCCAGGCATTTGGCAGCCTGACTCAGAGTCAGATCGGTGTCCATTGCGGCTGATAAGGTTTGCCTTGTTGAAGGTGGCGTTACATTTGAGGCTGTTATAAAAAGCACAAATATATTTACACATGTAAATACATGCCCACTACCCATTAAGCAAGTTAAAGACTTTGATATAAACAAACAGCGATATCAAGATGAATAGTACTTGTATGTATGTACACAGATAGACACATTGACTCTAATGCAGTGAATGTGGTCGATAGTGATAAGTGAAATGAAAATAACCCTTCCTTGCATAAAATTGGCTACATTTATTCTGTGTGTATGTATCTCTTAGCTTTAAGAAACATTGTACATGCATAAAAAATCCCCTATGTGAGTTTTTCCAGTGGATTCACAATGTTGTTATCGATTAAAGAAAATGTGTTTTGCCAAAATGTAGAACCAGATCATATGACAAGAACAAACCAACAATAAGAAAATCAACCAGTGACTAAAAAAATGTACACATATTCTCAAGTATATCATCAAACTACGTATCCAACCAAGAATTTTCACAAAAAAGCATATTTATATGTGCGGCTAGGATCTTGTGCCATATATACACTATCTAAGTACTTCCCTAAAGCCACTGACACCTTTATCGATTAATATAACGCAGAAGAATAAAAAAATTTAAATATCAACTGACTTACTTGTTGCCTTTCCAGAAGGCACCCGATCAATCTTGTCAGGGCCAGGCGTTGCTTTTCGGGAGAATGATCCTTGTTCAGCAGCATCCCCATTTCTCTCAAGTTCTCTTTCAACTTCTGCAATGTAATACACTCACAATTACTTAGCCTTCTAATCAAGTGAAACACAAGCATGAGATAGAAAGGTAGGGTAAAATGCAAACCCAACACGCCATTTCACAGATACCTGTGAATGACAATGCTCACCGACTACTTGGTTGAATCAACTTCACCAACAACCACTCCTTCACATATGCATGGCACAAACACTCTTTGTGACTTTAATTCAGTGCTTGATATGAAGAAACTCAGATGCTGTGTTGAAATTTGGATACTCAGCACATTTCTGCATGACCCAATTAAACAGTTAAATAAACATCTCCAGATTCACTTGAGCAACTTCCTCAAAAATCATATCATCCACTGTGTGATACCTTGAACATATTCTGCAATCATGTGTAATATATGCACCACTTCATCTACTATTTCTCCTCTCCTCCTTCGTGTCTCTCCCATCGCCCTCATTTTATTTGCATTTCTATTACACCCTATAAGTATGTATGTCTTACAAGACTCAATATAGCACATTTTATGGAAATCACAAAGGTGCTGTACCTATGACTGTCTAACAGATCTAAACATGTGCATTTAAAGGCAGTTAGCAAATGTATGCTGCATGGAGTCAAAGGCAACAGTACATAAGTGTAGTAGCAGACTGTTCCAGAAGGACGATTCAACATACGAGAAGGCATGATGAGCTTGAGCTGAAGTGCAACAGCACAGCACCTGCATATCTCCATGAGCCACAAAGCCCAATGGTTGCCAACTTGAGACTGGAACACCACAGCCAACAACTGAGACGCGTGTCAGCAAGATGGTCTTGAAATCAATACTTTCCTCATCCGGAAGCCAGTGTAGCCTATCTTGCATATATTCAGTTATATGTGAATACTTGGGCCTGTTGGCTATGACTCTAGCAGAACAGTTAAAGATGGTCTGGACCTGAAACCTCATATGACCACCAACACACACTGTAGTCAACAGCAAGCTGCTGTGAAAAGGTGTATCTCTTTCTGTCTGTCTTCTTTCTACTTCTGTCTTTCTCTTTCTCTCTTTCTGTTTATAGGTTTGTTGCCCTAACATGCACATTACTAACTGATGGTACAATTGCCAAAACATTTAAAAGGCAAAAATAGATAACACTTCCGTCAAATGTCAGAGATTCTTAACATTTTAATGATGAGGTGCATTGGTTCCCAGTCAATTTTAGTACATCTTCTTCTTCTTTTCCTTCAGGCTCGAATTAATCCCTCTTTGGAGAGGGGTCAGCCACTCGGATCCTTCTCTTCCACTTGTTTCTTTCTTGAGCGTCTTCTTTCTTCAGTTTTAGGAGTTTTAGGTCTTGTTGTATTGTGTCTTCCCATCGCTTCCTCTGTCGTCCCCGGCTGCGGCGTCCATATACCTCTGCATTCATGATTCTTTTCACACAGCTATCATCCTCTTTTCTCATTACATGTCCATACCACCTCAGCCTGGTCTCTCGTACTTTGTCAGTTATACATGCCACCCCGAGCTTCTTTCTGATGTCCACATTTCTTTTCCTGTCCTTCAGTGAGATCCCAAGTATCCATCGTAGCATTCTCATCTCTGTTCTCTCCAGTAACCCTTCATCCCTTTTTGTCAGCACCCAGGCCTCTGCTCCATATAGCATCACCGGTCTTACCATTGTTTTGTATACCTTTCCCTTGAGTTGAGTTGGCATTTTGGAGTCGCACAACACTCCCGTTAGTTCTCTCCATTTCTGCCAAGCCACCTTAATCCTGTTCCTGATGTCATGCTCGCAGCCACCCTGTGCATTCATGGTCGATCCCAGATATTTAAATGTTTCAACCTGTTTCAGTGACTTTCCTGCAATGTCTCTGATCTCAATTGCTTCCGTTGTTTTTGAGCAGACCATGGTTTCTGTCTTATTGATGTTTATCTTAAGACCCTTGCTCTCCACTGCCATCTGCCAGTCTGTAAAACGTGCTTGCATCTTCGCCTCTGCATCGTCCGCCAGTATAAGATCATCCGCATACAGCATGTCCCAAGGTACCTCTCTCCTTACATGTTCTGATATTGCATCCATCACAATAATAAACAGTAGAGGACTCAGGCACGATCCTTGATGTACACCCACTCGTATCTCGAATTCTCCTGTGTTGCCTATACTGCTCCTCACTGTTGTTCTTGCACCTTCATACATTGACTTTACCAAGCGCACAATTACCTCCGAGACTCCCTTCTTCCTCAAACTCCAGTAAACGACATCCCTTGGAACTCTATCAAAAGCTTTTTCCATATCCACGAAGGTCCAGTATCTTTTGTTGTTTCCTTCTAAAACCTTTTCCTGTACCTGTCTCAGTATGAACACTGCATCTGTTGTACCCCTCCCTGGCCTGAAGCCAAACTGGTTGTCACGTAGCTCAACCCGCTCTCTGATACGCCTCTCAATGATCTTTTCATACACCTCGAGTCCGACCTCCAACAATTTGATTCCTCTGTAATTCCCGCATTCCAGCACATCTCCTTTCTGCTTGTATAACGCTAGTATTTCACTTTCTTTCAAATCTTGGGGTAGTTTTTCCTGCTTCATGAAGTTGTTTAAGATGACATATAACCATTCAACCCCATTTTGTTCCAGTGCCTTAAACATTTCGGCCGTCATTCCAGATGGCCCCGGTGCCTTGTTGTTCTTCATCATTGCAATTGCTGTCTCAATCTCTTTATAGGTGATCTCCATCTCTGGTCCTGCTACAGGGTTGGTCTCCTGTAGAGGTTCCCTTGGGTTTTCTTCATTTAGCAGTTCCTCGAAGTATGTTTTCCATCTGGATCTGATTGCCTCCTCATCGATGAGTATTTTACCATTCTTGTCCTTAATAACATTTACTGACTGTTTATCTTGTCGACTTCTTTGTCTTGCCCTTGCTATTTTATATATCTTGCCCTCCCCTTCTTTGGTGTCTAGCTCCTGGTACATATGTTGTAACGCCCTATTTTTGGCTATTGCCACAGACCTTTTAGCTTCCCGACAGGTTGCCTTGTATTCTGCTCTCCGTCCATCATCGTGTCGATTCAATTTTAGTACATGCTCATTGTTAAAGTGCTGGGGGGGGGGAAGGATGGTGAGCAGAAAGAAAACTTTAAAAGAAGCATGACAAATAAGAACTCTCAAATAAAAGAAGCAAAATGCCAACCTTCATTGATATCAGAGTTTGGAAACATGTTATCTAAGGCATTATGTATGTCTCGAAATGATGGCCGATCTTGTGGCTCCCACTGCCAACCTACATACAACACAGAACTTACTGATCGGATCAATCAAGTAACATCTTTAACGGCAATCTATTTGTCTAATTATCATTGCGCTGATCACTGCTTCACATGTCTGGCCCTCTACTTATCACTACTAAAACTACTGCTACACATGCTACAACTGTTCTGTAAATACCACTAACTGCAATCACAAAAATAAATGCCAGTGGCAGCAAAGGAGAATTTGACGCATATCACAAACACTACAAAAAATAAACATGATGAGAAGCAGAGAAACAAAAATGAAAACTAAGACACGAATATATGAGATAATGACCCAACTGATTTTTGTATATGGCTCAGAATTCTCAACAGTACAAAAGCAAAATGAGAAAAGAATCCATAGAGCAGAAATACGTTGGCTATGGAAAACTGCAGGAATTTCAAAACTACAGAAGATTATAAATAATGACATAAGACAGCTCCTAGTTATCAAAACAATTCTGCTGGACAAAGTCATTCAGCAAAGACTTTGATGGCCTGTCGTGTGAAAAGAATGTCAACTGAATGAATCTGAGACAATACACTATATGCAAGATTCAAAGGAATGAGAAACAACGGATGATCAATAGTGTGCTGGAGAGACACTATAACTGAAGAAATAACAAGACTTGGACTAAACATGAGAGGAGCAGTGGACCTAACAATTAACCGAAAAATGGAAAAACACTTAAATGCACATCGTTCACCATCCAGTGGCTTGCACCAGGAACAGATGATGATGGTAATGAATTGTAATCACAATCAGAACTAGGTATCATAAATATTTATCAAGTCTACAACTCAGCTGCAAAAACCAGTAACACAAACCATAAAATTAGTTTCATCACTTATAATTAACAATAATCTTCAGCTTTCTTTATATTATTAATATTATATGCAGCTGCGAACTGAAAGGATGTGATACTTTGTGAGTTCTAATGCCCTCCTTCTCTCTGCTCTGCATGTATGTTATAGTTTCTTGCACTTCTTCCTGCATCTGCTGCCTCATTTATCACCCTATTCATTGCTTACATTGCCTCATCAGTTGATAGACGTTGTCTGGACAGCCAGCAGGGCAATCCATCCGGTAACCTTTCTCCAGGAGATGATAGACTTCTGTCAGGTCCAGTAATGGATATGGAGACAGGCCGTAAGTGGCCAATTCCCACAGCAGGACTCCAAAAGCTGTGTACAGAACATCAATACATACAAATGTACACAAATGCAGGCGTAAAGTCCACAGCTGATTAATGCAAACCTTCTCCAAGGCTGAAATTAAAGAAAATTTGTCTGCAATGTGTGAGCAAAAGCTGCTTCCACATAAACACACACAGGCTTAAATTTTCTACTGCATTGCCAGCATGCAAAGTCTGTATTAACCCCTCTACCTCCATAATTTATTAGCTAAACTATCCATCAAGAAACATCTGCATGTTCAAGACTTCCGATCAAAAATAAAACACTAGTAGTGTTCCAAAATTTACAAACTATTTACACTGAAGTTAACATCCTGATAATATTTATATCATGTCAACCTGTCGAAGTAATTCACAATTTGACATGAATTATATATAATCAGCACATCAACTGAATTTGTATGAATATGGTAAACAACTGAATTTGTATGAATATGGTAAACAATTATCATTTATCATTAATTAATAAAAACTGTCAAAACCTACATCCTAACTTTTGACACATTTTGTTTACATGTATGTGGTTCAAACACAAGACTGTTACAAACCCCAGACATCTGACTTTGTAGAAAATCTGTTGTAGGCAAGTCCCTCGGGTGCTGTCCACTTTATGGGAAACTTGGCTCCAGCATGGGCCGTGTAGGTCTCATCTTTCATCAGGCGGGCAAGACCGAAATCAGCCACTTTCACCAAGTGGTTCTCACCAACCAAACAGTTTCGTGCTGCAAGGTCCCTGGCACCAAACAGAACATTTGCATGTGCCATATGGTTGCTACTAGGGCATAACCGAAACTCGGATCGGCAAACCGATTTTGCCGATTTTGGACTATCCGGAATTATCCATACTCGGAATGTCTAACCCGCCGATTTTAATAAATTCATTTTTCGCAGATTCGCTATGAACTACCGTATATGGTCGGGCCCTTAAATCAGTTCCCGGGACCAGACTGTCATTGTCTGTTAGGTGTGAAGCTGTGCAGTTGACGCTACTGTGGCCAGTTTACCAAGTCACCGGCGCTGGGGGCGAATGGCCTGCTATGCCTGTACCAGCCAAACAATAGGCACCTCTGTTTCCTGCCCACAATCTACCCTCAGTACCCTGTATCAATCTACCAGTGTATGAGCTACAGGCCAAATGAGGCCATGGTACAGGGAAGAAGGTCAACCCTCTGGCTTGTACTTCAGTAAACAAGCCTGTGTAGGGTGTGCTGATCAAAAGAGACACCTCTGTTCCTTGCACAAAAGCTACCCTGTATCATCTACCAGCGTTGAAGAGAAGAGGTTTCGCCTTTGGAGGGACTAATAACAATGTATAGACCACTGCCATATAATTATAATTACGATTGTTACTACTTACTTCGGCTGTAGACGGCCCAGAATAGACACTCTCTCTCCGTTTCCATCTCTCTCTCTCTGTATCTCTCCCTCTTTCCCACGGTCATATAACCTTTAATTACTCAATAGGCGGCATGAATACAGAGTTACAGACCTACTCCAGAGGAGATAATGACTCCATCCACAGCCGTATAGATATAGGAATTATATATATAGGCACAAGTTTAAACACATACTACTATAGAGGCATACTATATATATATATATATATATATATATATATATATATATATATATATATATATATATATATATATATATATATATATATATATATATATTCTTCTTCTTCTTCTTTGGTTCTCTGCCCTTAGGCAGGTTCGTATGTCCAACGGCGCCATTCCTCTCGATGTTGAGCTTCCGCTTTCATCTGTCTGTAGCCGTCCCTCTTTATTGTCCAGTCTAGGAACATTGTTCTTGGTCTTCCTCTAGTCTTTTTCCCTTCCATTCTACCCTCGATGATATCTCGTAGCAGGGAATTTCCTCTCATTATATGGCCAATCCATCTTCTTTGACGCTCTCTGATTGTCCTCATCATGGATCTCTCCTCTCCCACCATTTGCAGTACTTCGTCATTTGTCTTGTGCTCTGTCCAGCTGATTCTCTCCATTCTACGCCATATCCACATTTCGAAGGCTTCTATCCTTTTGATGTCCTCCCCTCTTATAGTCCACGTTTCAGATCCGTATAGAACCACACTCCATACCAGCGTCTTAACCATTCGCTTCTTCAGATTCCTATTTAATTTTCCTCTCAAGAGCTCCTTTCTTTTATAGAATGCATCTTTTCCCATGGCTATTCTTCTTTTTATCTCCGCATGGCACTTCACATCCCTCGTGACCATACTTCCTAGGTAACAGAATCTCTCAACTTGTTCGACAACCACTCCATTTACGATTATTCTAACTTCTTTTTCTTCTCTTTTGCTTATCCTCATGACCTTTGTCTTCTTGGTATTTATTTTCATTTCGTATTCCGTTGAGATCATATTCAGGCGATCCATCATTCTCTGCAGTCCTTTTTGGCTTCTTGCTAACATTGCCTGATCATCCGCAAATCTCAGCGCTTTCACCAACCTACCCCCAACCTTTATTCCCTCGTTCACTTCTTCCATCGCCTCCCGTACAAGCTCTTCGATGTAGATGTTGAAGAGTATTGGAGAGAGCGGGCATCCTTGCCTCACTCCTCTGCCCATTCTTCCCGGCTCTGAGTATTCACCATCTATTCTTATTTTTACTTTCTGTCCCATGTACAGGTTTCCAATAAGTCTTCGCTCTTTCCAATCCACCCCTATTCTTCGTAATGCATGCATTAATTTCCTCCAATCCACCCTATCGAAAGCCTTCTCATAGTCGACGAAACACACATAGACGTCCTGGCCATGCTGGAGACTTCTTTCCGCTAGTATCCTCACCGCTGCAATTGCATCTCTTGTTCCTCTTCCCTTTCTAAAACCAAATTGATCCTCCCCCAAGCAGTCATCTGTTTCTGCCTTGGCTTGCAGTCTCTTCGCGATAACTCTTAGTAGAATCTTGGATGCATGGGTGAGGAGGCTTATAGTTCGGTGGTCTTCACATGTTGTTGCATTTGGCTTTTTCTTGAGCGGGATCAATATGGTTTGTAGGAAATCTTCCGGCCAAACTCCTGTGTTATATATGTCTTGGCATAACCGCACTAGTTCTGTCATTGCCTTCTCTCCCAGGTTCCTCAGTATTTCAATTGGGATATTATCAATTCCTTCTGCTTTGTTGTTTTTCATATCATTGATTGCTGCCAGAACCTCATCCCTTAGTACATATATATATAGGGGTGTATAATTGTATATGTATATAAAGTTATCTATGGGCATGCATGTATGTATGTATATATATATATATATATGTATAGGTAGGGGGATATGAACTATTTAAAATCGGAACCGGAATCGGCAAATAACGGCCTATACTATCCGGTATCCGGAATCGGCAGAAAAAACAAAATCGGTTATGCCCTAGTTGCTACACTGTAACATGAACTCAGTACCCTTTTAGAACTCTACCTTTGGGAGCCAGAACATTTACTACAGTAAAACAAGGAGCTGTCAGAAAGAGATCGTCTTCTAAGAGAACAAACACAAGTGGGATAAATACTCTAACAGAATGGACAGTGCATGTTGAAACAATGGTCCAGTTAACATGCTAGTATTCAGAAACAATAACCATAATAAAAAAAATTTATTACGGTGGCATGGCTTAATGCCATCATATAAATGGCATTAGGTGGCACTGTCTAATGCCATCAATCAATGGCATATCAATCTCAGCTCAAATTCAGGCCAGTCTCTACACAGAAAGCCAGACTCTGGTGGGTCGGAGGCCTGTTGAAAGAATAATATGAACTTGTAATTTCTTTCGATCATATTACCCTTGCTTCCAAGGCTCAGATTCATATTTACTTTCCACAGTTCAGATTCAGATTTATCGCTGTGGCTCAGATTCAATGCCAAACTGGATATAACAAGAGTCAACGTCAAAGGAACAATAACAACCTGACACCAGAGTGATCAAGATTTAGCCAATGCTACACTTGTGTTGTCTGCTTTACAAATTAAAATCGTGAGCAAACAGAGCATCACTTCATTACATTGAAATCATTCCAATAAATTCTCAGAACCAAATGGCAATCAATCAAACCTGCTCAATCAATCAATCAATCAATTTTGTTTATTCTCAAAAGCAAGTTGACAAACTCGCAACTTGTAACAGAGCACAACTAATTACCATAAATAACAGTAATTGCGCTTCACCTGGCGACTTACTAACCGCGCCTCAGATTCGCATTTCTGTGTGACTTTGCACGCGTTTAAAAAATGTTCATAATAATAATAATAAGTAGTTAGGAAATTATGACTATATAGGTAGTATATAATATAATCTGAGGTAAGGCTAGTGACATTTTTACAGGCCTAGATAATTTATTTCTGAAACAGTTGAACTAAGCTTTTGTTATGCTATAATTTTTAGGTACAGTCTCCAACATATAGGCTGTGACTGTTATTCAATCAGCGTTTCGAGATGCCTGTGGGCATCCAGTGCACTCACCCAAGCCTTTGACTTACCTGTGTATGAAGTTTTTTGCTTCCAGGTAAGCCATGGCAGATGCAATCTGAGTGGCCATGTAGAAGAGTACTGTAGGTCCGAGTTCCTCCTCTGTTTCTCTGTTTCTCAGATAATCCAGAAGGTTTCCTTGGCTCATAAACTCAGTTATTATGTAAAATGGTGGTTCTCGAGTGCAAACACCTTAAAGCAAACACACAAAACAAACATCTATAGGACCAAGAAACAAGTGTAGTTATTGACCAGAGTAAATAATGTACCAGTATTGTTTATAACGACGAGTGTTATATAACATGTACATGGAAGTAATAAATAATAATAATAATAATAATAATAACAAAAAATTACACACAAGGTCTAATGTTCAACTTACAAGGTCTTCAATAGATGCTGCTTGATTGTTCTGCACACATTTTGCATAACGTGAACTGAAAGACATTAGCACTTTAAAAAAATTTCCTATTTTGAGGCCAACTTATACTTTCACACACTTACCAAGAAGCTGGACTAGATTTGGGTGCTTCATTTCTTTCATGATTGCTGCTTCTTCAAGAAAATCTTTTAGGTCCATAGTGTCTTCCTGTTTGCACAAAAACATTTCCATAATAAAATGTTTCGACCAGTGTTTTTAGACAAAACAAAATATACCTGTCACACCAAAAAATTAACCCTTAAATCGAACTTACAAACAGTAAAACAATCGTCAAAAGGAAAAAATAGCTTTCAGAATAGGTGGTGAAAATAACTTGCTGCAAATGTACACTGATATTTCGTGTAGTAGTTGGGCAGCTGCAAATGACTGTTCTTTCCAAGTACAGATCTTGTATAATTGCATTTTCACTGCTTTCTATTGTAGTTCATTTGTTTCGTAGCTCATAAACAAATGCCTACTGTGTGGAATTGCCTAAAAGTTTTGATCACTTGCATACTCTGAAAACTGTCTTATATGAACGAGCTGGTGTCGGGAGCGCCTCTGAGTAGTTCCATTGAAGAGGCGCTATATAAAATCTTCGAATGAATGAATGAATGAATACTCTACGAGCTTTCTCGGAAAACAAAACTGGATGAGCTCCATCATTAATTAATCACAAGTAGCTTAATTTACACCTGGGCTATAAATACATTACTTATGGTAATTCAGGCAAAAGACCATATGAAAAGTACAAAAAGCATCATACCTACCTTAAGTGTTTTAACAGCAACAGTTTTGTTGTGCGATAACCAAACCCCTTCGTAGACATCACCATACTGACCACTGCCTATAATATTTTAGACACAAAACAGCAAAAAAATTATTAAGAAAAGGAACACAAATGCAACTTAAGAAAAACATCATGTCGTCCTTTACCCACCAAATAACAAATAAATATATCACAAACATGCAAGACCCAGATTATGTTCAAATTTATTTAAGATCGTTATAAGAAATTCTATCTACAGGTCATCTGACACTGTGATTACATGATTCAAATTCCAATAACCATGGAAATTAAACTCCTGTCTTAAGTTTCAGAGGTTAAATGAATGTCAGCATAAAAATTTTATGAAATACTTAGCCAGTCATTTAAGTAAGCAAGTAAGTACACAAGTAGGCTAAGCAATTCATATGCCAACATGCCATGAGTTCATCAGGTGAGCAAGGAATCGCAGTCGCACAGCGATTTAAGTAGCAAACTGCCTCTACAGTGCAATAAAAAATATCAGCCAATAAGAGTTAAGAAGATCTCAGCAACATATCAGACTTCAAATATTTTGGAAAGTTCCATGATACCTAGTTGATGTTTCATCTGTATTTCTGTTCTTTCTATCTCCCACTTGTCTGGCTCCGGACTCAAGCCAAACACCGTTGGCTTGTTTTTCTTTGGTACTGGGTACTGAAGGTTAGTGACGAGACCGGCCGCCTGCTTGGAATGGTAGTGGACGAGCTCTGCCAACGTGTTGAACCGATGCTCAGCCGTTACATACAACTACAAAAGTACGGCCAATATACGGATAGTACGATCAATTCTTAGAAAGTTTCTAGGTACTGATTGCTGTGATCAGCTGTTTTTCCGGCGTGTGTTCATTATTAAGCAGAACAGGTACATATGTATGTACTGGTGTATATGTCAGTACTGGTGTATGTATGCATACATTAATGTATAACATTGCATATGTGATGTAAGTATGTATGTGGAGATGGTTGAATAGTAACACGCTGGCATGAAGATCGGAAGGACATGGGTTCGTTACCCGCTAGCACCACATGGTTAACTCAGCCTTCATTCCCTAGGTGGCGAAATCTTGTAAAATCAGTGGTAGGACAGATGGGCACCTTGCATGGCTGCCATACTTGTCTTCACTATCACCGCTGATCTTCCTGCCAACAGTGTACAGTTAATGCATTTTACACTCAAGTTGACAAAACAGACAAAACTGGGAAATAGATCGCGTTAGGAAAACAGAAGTCTAGGAACAGTTCTCTGTCAAGCCACGGATTTGAACCCTGACCACCAGGTTAACAGTCTAGCATGCTAACAACTAGACTGTCAAGCACTTCTCTAAATGGCATTTTAAAAGGTGATACAATGAACAGACAAAACTGGGAAATAGACGTCATGTTGTTATTTGTACCATACCTATTTGCATCGCTCAATAAATATATGAAATGTCTCCATTTGTAATGCCTAAACCTTCTCAAATAATAAATGAGCACAACTAAAGTTACACTGCCGATACCCTAGTCACACAAATACTGCATTCAAATTGTCATCTAAAACTCCAATCCATCGTTCACTGTTAACTGATTATACTGCCACTGGGCATTTTTAAATTGCATTTCTGAAGAATTGTAATCTGAATCCTTGGCATCGTATTACACAAGCTCTGTGATTGTGTACACTTATGAATACCATGAAAAACTGCGACATATTCACATTAATAACGTTAGCATAAAGTTGTGGAAAGCATGGTGAAGAGCCTCATATGGAGCAAGATACTATATGGATCCGAGACATGGACTATTTGAAAGGCAGAAATGGAGAAGCTCGAGGCAATTTGAAATGTGGCCATGGAGAAGACTGGCCAAGGAGGGGCTATAAAACAAATGAGGAAGTGTTGCAACTGGTGCAAGAGATGAGGTCAATTGTCAACACAATAAAGAGGAGACAAATGAACTTGATTAGCCACACACGACATGGAAATTTGTTCCCGAGTATAGTGCTGGAAGGAAGAATTGAAGGGAAGAAAACACCAGGAAGACCAAGAAATAGGATCTTGCACTGGATGATGGATAAAGGAAATAGAAGACGATATAATGAAATTAAGGAAATGGCACAGAATAGAGAAGAATGGCATAGTTTCATTCTTGGACAGGTCTGCCTAAGGGCACAACACTGAAGAAGAAGAATGTTGTGTTCATAATTTGACAGCAAAGTTACAGTGTAAGGTTATCATCACCTACGTGTTTACCTTAGTTGAATATGAAAATCATCTATTCAAAATTAAATAGAACAATCAACGTTTCTTAAATTACAGTTAAACAGCATAAATATACAGTAAATAAAATAAAATTTAAGTAAAATTAAATAAGACAGACGGTGTTTGGCAATAATCTATCCCAAGCCATACCATGCTGTCGGAATCTTCGTTAATCCTGTAGTGGTAAACTCGTCCCTCATAACGCACAGAAATCGACCTCTGGCCTGGACTGCTCTCACTTTCTCGCACAAGGAAGCTGCCATTGATGCCACTGCTTAGCAAATACTCGGCTGCATTCCTCGAAACCGGGCCGTGATACCAGGAGAACTTGTCAAGGCTGTTGACAGGGGCAATGTAGTTGCTTGGAACCCAGCCAATAAACTTGTTCTTGTTCTCAACGTTGGCCCATTCTCCAGTCTTGTTGTAGTCCAAAATTCGCACCTGGTCACCTGAAATCAAACACAGCACTGAGATCAAGTGTCATAGACACAGACGTTAGGTATATTCAATTATTTCATTCGCCATTATCAACAGGAGCAGTCTCTTGGCAACTATAAATAGTTGTTCACAAGACTTTTAGTTAGTTTGGTTATAGTTTACTGTAGTACAGAGGTTCCCAACCTTTTCTATGCCCTGCACCCCTAGGAAATGTTTGAATAACGTTCGCACCCCTTACAAAACTAATATCACATTTGAAGATGAAAAAGTCAAATTTCTATTTTTTAAGCATAGATTGAACCACATACACTCATACAGTACTGTGGGTGAACAAACTGAACTTAAAAAATATGCTTTTCACTCAGTGCATAAAATTGAGCAATTATAAAAAATTGTAAACAGTAAAATGAAACCCAGTTGTGAACATCAATTCTTCTGACTTCTTCATGACTTCTACATACATACAGTACAATAGTAACATAATTTCTATCTTTGTCGCAGTCCTGAAATGCCATCTCGCAACCCCTGGGGGTGCGGGCAACCCAGGTTGGGAACTTCTGATGTAATATCATCATCATCTGTGGCAAGCTCCTCTGTGGAACAGTGCCATTCTCACGACATCTCTATGCTGGGTTCGTCTCCAGGCCATGTGCAAACAAAAGTTCAGTGGATTCAGGTCAGCTTCCTCTCTTCTTGTCTATGTCTGGCAAGAGCACTCAGCAGATCTTTTCCAACCTTTTACTTGCAAGGTAATGTAGTATCTATGACAATATATGGCCTCCGAGTTTTTCTGAAGGACTTCACTTTGACTTGGCAGTTACATAGAGTACATATAGTTCTTGGTAGAGTTGACTGATTTCCAAGCCATGTCATTTTTCCAGTTGAAATTATTCGAGAATAAATTTTGAAAATATAGTCATTCGTATGGGCCTATCGAACACTAGGTCACTTTCAATAGAGTACAAACACAGTAACCAGAGCAAATGAACAATGAGCACATTACCTTTGACGAGGCTGAGCTGATTATCTCCACCGGACTGGAAGTCATAGAGAGCAACAAACAGATTGGGATCATCCGTGTCATTGCCACTGCTCAAGAGGTTCTCTTTTGATGTCCACCTCTGACCGAGAATGTCAAACGACTCGAGTCGACCTTGCTGTTGCAATTCTAGATATCCAAAAACACACACTTTTCAAGTTAACTCCATGCACCCTGTGCTGTCTAAAATACTTTCAGCCATGTATATATGTCAATCTGTGAGGCAGTTTACAATCATCTGCGAGTTACTTAAAAATTACAGCTACATAAAGTGTCTCGATAGATACATACACAGTTGTACTAAAAATTGCTGCTTATGGGCATCAATCATTTTACACTGTCAATAAAATTTATGTTATAAATTTTTCAGTGGCTCATAAATACATTATAAGTCAGTCTTTGTACAAGCACCTGATAAAAAGATAAGAGTAGAGAACTCTTTATGGTCCATCATCTTTGATACATGCCATTTAAATTTGAATTTAATTAAATACTCCAAATGCCACCACAATGAAATATGGACTTTAGCATGGGAAATGAGTTTTAGTAATGAAACTGAACTAAAGCCTATATATGGACTACTGAAACTGCTGAACATGAAAGTGTATTCCTCTTTACCAACACTATTTTCTGAGGCTTATGAGAATGATGATGAGTTTGTTAAACAATCTGATAAAAACGCTTTGTTCCGGCAGTAGCAGATCACAGTGACATTTTCAACTAACAGTCATTTACAGTGATATTTCCAACTAACAGTCATTCATAGTGATAGTTTCCACTAACAAGTCATTTACACTGATATTTTCAACTAACAGTCATTTACACAGTAGTGATATTTTCCACTAACAGTCAAGCACCAGGCTGGACATTTTTTCTAGGATGTTCCTAGATCCCAATTGTACCTCGTCTCCGACAATGCCTTACTGTATGTGATCAAAGATGTTTACCATATATAAAAACAAACAATCCCAATCCTTATCTGTCTATCCTCCACTGTTGTACTTTGTTTCTGCATCTTGTCAGGGAGCATTTTCTTGACACTTTGTAGTTTTTATTCGATGTGCATATCTTGTCTTGCAATAGTATTTACCTCACTTAGCTGGACCCATATCTCCAACTCCCAACCTAATCAGGTTTCCGACTCTTTTATTATAAGCCTATCTTTTGTTGTACACCGAGTATTTCCTGTTACATGTACTACACTTCAAAACACTTAAATGGGCTATTTTAAGTGGTACATTAACCAATTTCATTGAAACTGCACTGCAGACACACACAAGTGTTCAAGTTACCAGTCCAATGTTACTATATCGAGGCCGAGAAGGTGAAAATCTTCCTCCTAGCATGTAAGTCAAAATTTAGAATTTCACAGAATGAAGCTAGAAACAGGCTGACATGCTTAAATTAGGACAACAGCATAAGCCAGAAAAGAATAAAACTGCAGAAATGTGGGAAACATTGATTGAGCAAGACCTTCACTCAAAATTGCTCAGCACTGTCAACTGATGCTTGGTCATTAGACAGTGGTACTTAATAAATGCGTAATAATAATAATAATTTATGTTTTGCTTTGAAATTACATTTGAAAATACTGTATTAAAAGTGAAAGGCTGTGATTCTTAAATTGTTGATCATAGAGTACTAATCACAATTTAAATAATTTAGCCCACGTAGTACGCAGTTTCTAAACCTATTCTTAAAATTAATGCATATGCATGTGTCAATTTACAATTTTACATAGTGCCTCTTAAGCACAAAGAATGGTGCTAAACATGGCTACTGAACAGGTTTACAATTATGGTTTCATGTATATCTCTCAAGCAGATCTCTTGGAAAAGTACACATTTTCCAGGAAAGATTGTTCCATAAGGATGGTCTGGTACATTCATGAGAAAGAACTTGCAAGTTAGAAGTCACTGCTGCTATATGGGTACCAGTTAATTTCCAAAAAGTCCAACAGACTATAAGAAATGCTACAAAAGAAAACAATCCAAAACAGCTCTGCCAGAGCCGAACAACATCAATGAAGTAACAGAATGGGCAGAATGAGGCTGCACAGTGAAATCTAGACTCCCCAGCTCTTGGTTGACAGTCCAGCATGCTAACTAATTAGACTATCAAGCACCAGAAGTTTCATAAATAATCATTATTCAAATAAAATTGTTATACCTTCCTCTTCTGACAGCCTGAAACTTTCCTTCAGCTTCCGATTCAGGAATTCAGTAATATCATCTGAAACACAGCAACAGCTAGTTTTGGATTACACAATCCAGCAACCAAAGGCATGCCTTAAATAACACAAAAACAAGGCATGCAAGATAATCACTGTTTAAATACATGCGGCTAGCACAATTAGTCCTTGGTAGAGTCTAATGTCCAGGAATCAAAGGATCTCAACCACTGAAGCGCAATTAGGCCAACAGTAGTCAACCCTAACCTTTAATTGTTATTGCTATTTTCATTGTTATTTTAACAGTACATAAATTTATAAAGCACTCCTTGTCAGTTACACGGCTCAGCAACTTTGCCACATTCACATGATGTACCCAGGTTCAAACACCGGATATGCTCTGTTAAAGGAAAGATGGCTACCAACTGAAAAGAGACCACCATAATGCAAGTTTTGATCAAAATGATATCCACACAATGCAAAGACTGCTCAGACATAAAAAACTACTATACCCTATGTCTTTGGTGAACCATGGTCAACAATTTGTCTGCCAACAAAAACTTATGGGGTAATAAAGGGTTAATTTGACAGCTGATGTGCAACCATTGCAAATTTCCTCTCAGTCACTTTGGGCACTTGGCTGAGCCAGTCTACTCCATCACCTTAACTGACCAAGCACCGTTATTGAGAAAGGCAAAGAAAAGTAACACCAACAATTTCGAAAAGGAAACTCAGAAAACTGACTGTACAACAGACTGTGCAAAATCCAACAATATCAGAGACTGAGAGCTTGGGAGAAGTTCCCATCCATCTTTTGTGTCCATCGTCCAATACAGAACAATTCCCTAAGTCCTGCACATTGGGATCATGCATTACATAACTCCACATTTACTTCCCAGCTTATGCCTGTCCCAACATAACAGAGGCAAGTGCACAAACAACTTGTCTATGACTGATACACATAGGTTCAAACCTAGTCTTTGGATCACAAAGTATCAAACGGACTTCTACACCAACCACACGTTTAAATGGAGATCCACATTTCACTGCAATGCAGTTCTCGACCGCAGCACATTCTCTGCTATGGGAATGTAACAAATGTTTGTTGCATAGGAAGAGTTGCACCACATAGTACAGAAAAGTCTAACAGATGGTCAATGACAAAAGCCAGCAGTGGAAACAAGGGTCTTGACAGGACCATTACGATGACTGCTGTACATTTCAATATTATTGCCAATTTAATCAAACTGCAAAGACAACACAAATCAGCGTGTTGGGACCTGGTAGTCGATTGGTTCGAGCGCTCGCCTTGTAACACAGATATTGCGCATTCAAGCTTCCCACGAGATGATTGCTGTGTGGGACCTTGAGCAAGTCCTTCAGTAACAACTGCTCAGCGCCATTGACTGATGCCTGGTCAGTGGTCACTAGATAGTGGTGCTTAATAAATGTGTAACAACAATAATACAAATGCAACTCTACATAACTCCATCATCACAGCAATTATGATAATGATAGAGTAATGCCATACTGAGTCATATCGAAACCGAGAGGCTACATAAACAAAGTTACCACAACTAAACTAAAACTGTACAGAGAGGTTCTGCATAATGTACTATTGTGCATGTGATCCTGGAGAAAAAGGATTTCTGATTAAATAAGGACATAGTACTAGCAAGTAATTATCCAAAACTTTGACACTCTACAGCTCTACGAATTGCTCAACTAGGAACAGCAGACAAACTTGGCCAGTGATTAGCCTGAAGCTATATATACAGGTCTGTCAACTGATATATGTTATAATATAAATTTGCAATTACTAGTTCATAGGCAATCAATGCAGAAGGGTAACCATTATCGCACATTGCATCACCCTATGTGTTCTAATACCATATGCAAGTATGGTAGTAGGATACCAAATTTCGTGGAATATCCTGGGTGTAACAGGATCAGGATACCCAACAAGTTATCAAGAAAAAAGGTGTAACATTGTCTTCTGTGTACGTACCAAGACACATAATATAGTGCTTTTTTAAGTAACTCATAAAAATGCTACAAGTGTGGCTATCTGACTGATCGAAACAAGTATGTTTAAGACAGTTTTTAAAATGTTTGCTACACAGAGTCTTATACAAAAATGCAATGCATGACTGTTCCAGGAAGATTGTGCAACACACCAGAAGGAACGGCAGCCTCTTGACGTTGGGTATAGGGAGCTTTCCATACACCATCTTGTTTTCCTATGAGACTACCATAACAACCAGGCAGGTTAAGCAGTAAAAGAAACCAGATGGCCAACTGATCAATCTAGTTCATGCACATAATGAGGATATTGTGCATACGTGTGGATATTCATGCACACAAAAAGACCTTTTTGTTACATTACAGTTTATTTAGATCAGTTTTCAATAGCCAAACATATACTACTCTTAGAAAGTACTTGAAAGGCACTGTATAAATGTTTTGTTACATTACACTACGAAAACGTAGATCTTCAAGTGCATGAAGGTTAAAGAGATAAAGGTAACACATTTTATTCATAAGCACCTATAATACTTCCAGAACCATGGACTTGAGAACAAAGTATCTCTTGACCCAGGTCCAGATGCAAACAGGAATGCATCGTTCCACCAGACAGCTCAAGAGACATTTTCAACCTATCTTAAATTGCACATGTTTAGATCTGTTTAGATAGCCATGTTTTAGTTGTTTTGTCAGATTCTCTAATGGTGCTATATAAATAATAAATAACCAGTTTTATACATACAATCTGATCAATGTTGGACATCTGTTTAAACCTCTCAACTGGCACTGGCACACGTTTACCAACTCCAACGAGATGAAAGGCTGAGCTGCTACTAGACAGCCTGGAATTCCACCGAAGGTCACTCATCCAAGCACTAACTGGGCTGGTATTGTATAGCTTCACTGTGTCCAACCCCACTACATACAAATTATTATTGGTATAGTCATGCCCAACTGCCCAGTTTCTATTTGTAAACTTGGATGGTGTTTCAGCTGTTAGCTGGTGTACCACAGATTGATATTCAGATAGTTGAGAGCAGGAAACTCAAACAAAAGCATTACACCTTGAAAATGAACATTTGACTAAGTACTATCATTGATGCAGAAATACTCAAGGAAGAGGCCCAGCATCAAGAAGAGTGGCAACTTAGTCGGATGTTCGAACCTGCCTGAGGTAGAGAACGGGAAGAAGAAGAAAGGAGAAATGAAGACGGTGATACATTATTAAACAAAGGCAAGATAAGTATGTAAATGTTCAATATACACAGACATTTAAATACAGATAACCTTTCCTCTGAAAAGCCAACTGCACATGCAACCGCATCTCTGTGTGCGTGTGTGCATGAGCACTGTGTAATGAGCAACAGCATACAAGTGCCCCATGTGACCTAAGACTGCAACACAAACATATGCTATAATTAGCTAGGGCCACTGCTGACTTTTACTTTTCACTTGCAAATCTATAATGAAGCCATGCTGCTGCTTAAACCCATTATGTGATACACATTACACCTTTATTCAATTCAATTCAATCTTTATTCAGTATCCAAACTGAACAGGTGAACAAACCAAACAAAAAACATGTGAAACAATTTGTTTAGCTTGGGTACACAGGTGACACAGAAAGGGTCATGGATCCCGCCAAACAGTGTCACCTGGGTAGAAATAAATAACATATAAACGCCAATCATTATCCTATATGTGGTAGGTCGTAAAAGGAAACTATTTTTTTTATTATCTTATACAAGGACTCAATAATATGCACTCGGTTACACATACACACACTACACTAACAACAAAATAAAAACTAAAATCCTTACCACTCAAGTTGCATGAAATGTGGGCAGTTGAAATCTAAATAATATCTAAATAATATAATCAGCATAAGTATATTCCAGAACTGCAAGTAGCAATTATTGAGTCATCTTGGCAGATATCAGTTAAATATCATGAGATCATCACAGAAACAGGCCTTCTAAGTTCTTTAATTACAAGTCACAAAGAAAATTATGAACTACTATGACAATATAAATAACTATTTATATTTAAATCTACTGAAACCAGGGATCCCGTCATAAACAAAAAAGAACCGGAACGCCAGCGTCAAGCGCCTTGGTAATCTCTAGAAATGTTCTTGTGAATCCTGTCTAAAAATACCTGTCGTCAAAAAAAGAACCAGAACGCCGTTCCGGTGCGTTCCGGTCCCAACCGATCCCTGACTGAAACCTTAATAATATACTTTAAACACTGTGCAGTTTTTGCTCTAGATAATTACTCTGCTTATATTTAGTTCAGTAAACAAATCAATTACCTGTAAAAAGCTATTAGTCCACATGACTCATCTAATAGAAAAACTATGCTAACCCTACTAAAACAAAAATCATATACAAACAGAAATGTACCTGTTTTCTGGAGTTTATACAGAAAAGATGTGAGTGCCCCAAAAGATGTGAGTGCCCCAAAAATGCCATCCCATTGGGATGGCATTTTTGGGGCACTGACATCTTTAGACTAGCTTGAAACCCACAGTACTCTGATTCCCTGGTTTCCTGACCAATTGGATTTTGACTGGATTTCTCAAACGGATTACGATATTTGACTACTATTTCACTCGAAATGACCATCGACTGACACCATGACCATTATAACATTGCTATGGAAGTCATTAGATAAGATTACGGTATTACCGGGACTATCACGCCATGGTAAACAGTCACAGACGGAGTAAAGCACAACATTTTTCTCATGCAGTATACAGTGTACGACATGAAAGCTCTTCTAGGAGTAAAACACTTCAGATTCTGGCTTACACCAGCATGGTTCTCCAGCTCTACCAACACTTTTGTGATTATCGGCTTGCAAAATACAGGGTTGCCCTTCAAGCTAAAGTGTAGTTACAACATACCAGGGCAGCAGCCTTAACTGTATATCTTGCACTTACTTGCATTTTCTCTCTCTTCTTTTCCCTTTCTCCCCAGCTTTCTCCCCCACCCATCCTCACTGCTCTCTTCCCTTTGATAAGACAAAATTCTCTAAATTGACCACACCATAAAGGTATATTCCTAGCAGGTGACAACCAGGACGCTTACTACCAGTGGCTGATGTACTCAGATCAAAGCTACCTATTTTCGGAAGCCAGTTATTAACACAAGAGCTCTCCATTAAAAACATCAGAATCTCAATACAATGCAGACCCGTTTACAAATGGTCACTGGATGCCAAAGTCACCATGGTCAGATATTAATGGACCACGGGTTAAGAGAGCCATACTTAAATACAGTAATGTATGATGAAGGAAGTCTTAGTGTAGTCAGAATGCTCAAAGGCATAGGTTGTCTGACATCCGACAGATGAGTTTGTCCAATTGCTTTGAAAGGCACCCTGCCTTCTGGATATGGGCAAAAGTGATTTAATACCAGACAATTTATATTTCTGGCCACAGTAACATCTACTGTTTCCTGAAATTTCATAAACGTGAAAGTGCCTGGATTGAACTGCCAAGCCTAAGGTTACAGAGCTGTTGTAAACTTGGTTGCCACAAGTTACAAAGTCTTACTATAGACGGGGAAAGCCAGCAGGTCTAGAACAAGGACATTTGCCGTATCTTGCTCAACAGTGTGGAATGCTCTGCCTATTGCGCTCCAGAATCATGAAATATCGCTGAAGGCTTTCGAAGGATACTGTCATCTTATTAGCATCTGCTTAAATGCATTTGAAGTGCATTTAGTTACATTATCTTGTGCTGTAAAAATTCACTTATAACAATAACAATAATAAATATAAGTATCAAAATAATAATAATAATAACAATGATGATGTAAACGTTCGTTACACAGATTGGCATGTAAAAGTAAAAGGGCCTCTACTGCATCAGCTTTCTCTTGCATGAAGCTGTGAAAAGCGCAATTTTTATTTGAAACAACAAACAAACAAAAAAAAATCAGATTGTCCCAATGCAAAATTCATCAACAAATTTGGCCATATCTCACCTACACACAAAACACTCTGCACTGGTTATCAATACCTCAATGCATGGAGTATAAGATTCTAACTCTCATGCGAAACTGACTAGTGGGAACTGCCTCATCCTATCTCAGATCCCTACAAGGGTATTTTACTGCCTCATCTGTTCCTGGCTGCTGGTCCCTCTTATCAGCTGCACATGGTATCCCTCAGGCTAGGTCATCCACTACCCAGCAAAGAAGTTTTGCCATGGTTGGCCCTGTTGTCCTAGAATAGTCTTCCTTTTAAAATCAGAATTGAGCTAATTAGTCTGTCACCTTCCTTGTTCTGCAAGTGCTTGAATCTGTTTTGTTTGATCATGCGACCTACCTGCTTGGTTGGGAGAGCTGCTGATAAGTTTTTTCTAAAAGTTGCACTTCAAAAATTTTCACTTATGTTAAAACAGATGTACATTGTTTGTTCTTCTAGCACTCATGTCCTGAAAAATTAAATAAACATTTTTTTATTTAAAAATTACCTTGATGAACTTTCATTTTTGGCACATCTATATACATACTAGTTAAATTGCTTAAATTAATAAAGATAAAACAGTAAAAAGGCAACTTTAGATTAGGGCATAGCCGGGTACTGACCCGGATAACCGGAAATTCCGGGTATTGAACACCCGGAAGACACCCGGACCCAGAGCTGAAAGGTCATCCGGGTCCGGGAGGGTAAATGTCAACTAACAGTAACAATGTAATGACATCAAAAACAGTAAGTTGCCTTGGCGACGGCCTTTGGCTGTCCATGATCTGCCGGCGTTTTCTTTTAATTATTGAGAGCTCCAGCAAGCCCCTCTCCCCTCCTCATTTCGCCTATGCCCCGACGATTTCCTTTGATGTTGAGAACTCCATCAAGTCCCTCTCCCCTCCTACTTTCGCCTAGACACCACAATTTCCTTTGATGTTGAGAACTCCATCAAGTCCCTCTCCCCTCCTCCTTTCGCCTATGCACCGCCAATTTCCTTTGATTACAGAGAGCTCCAGCAAGTTCTCCCCTCCTCCTTTCACCTATACGCAGATAATTCTCTTTGATTATTAAGAACGCTATCTAGTCCCTCTCTCCCACCCTTTTCGATCATTGCAGTTGTTTTCCTTGTTTATTAAAATGTTCTGAAGTTGATTCGTACAGGGTAGAGTGGAGTTATTTTTTCGCGACATTGTGTTCGGATTAAAGATTTGAGATTACTTTTAGTTTTAATACCCGGACCCGGTAGGTTTTTATTCAAACTACCCGGACCCGGTACCCGGTTGAAAAACGGCACCCGGCTATGCCCTACTTTAGATACCACAGTTGTTTAAATACTTATAAATGCCTTTCAGAAGCACAAGTTTGAAACAGTCCCAGCAAATCCAACAATGGGACAATCAATTATTGCTTCATAATTTTAAAAATCATGACTGCTCTTGATTCAAAGTCAGGAGATAGCCACATTATTTTCCCATCTGTTATTCATTGGGGGGGGGGGAGAAGCAATTTCTAAAGTTACATTACATGTATTAATAACATAGAGGTATTTTCCTTCTTTTCAACCTCTTGCACTTTTCTAAAGGCTGTCAAAACACAACCTACAGCAAATCACGGTCACATCCTTAAGCCAGGGCATGCCATGGAGATGTAACTTACTCAAATTCACATCTCCCTAACTCATTTCCCAAATTTACAGAGTTTGTTTAGTTGTCAGAGAGGCAGAAACAATATTAGCATTTTCCTAATCTGCTTTGGAGGCAACTAGCAGTCTTTTATATTCATACAGCAACAGCCACATGCAGTATGGGGCTCAGGCAAAAGTTAATGCCTATGTTTGCCAAAAATAGTCATTAGTCACTGAGCCAATGATGGTCACTGTAAACAAAAAACTCTGAACAACCATCACTAGGCCAGTCATATAGCAATTATACTTTAATAGTAATTAAACAAGAAACATTATTAGGATGTTATAAACTTTTAACTGTGTTTAAATAGATGTCTGCACTACAGCATACCCGAGTTTGGTATTTTACCAATTCTGGATACCCCATAGTATAGGTTATTATTAGTAATAAATCTATGCACTAAGGCTTAATTCCAAGTTAGTCATCATAGCTACAGGCTGTAGATTTAAGGGCCCAAATGTGACCCTTGGGATGGGTGCCTGGTTATTCTGGGGCCACTGACAGCCCTAGTAAGTAGCAACAATCCAGATTACAGTTATGCTCACGTCTGCACACCACTTAAAGTGCGATTAGCAATAGTTGGTTAATATAAAAGAATATACTTACTTACTTACTTTACTAGACTCCCGCACTTTGTCATGATATTTTATATGAGTTACCACTACAAATTATCATCTAGATAAACACAGCATATTAAACAGCATGCTTGAAAGCATGGTCCTGATTGACAAGCTAAATTGGTATATAGTCCAATTAAATAATCTCTGCAAAACATGCTGGTATAACATGCTGGTATTCACACTCACATAGATGTATCACAAACTGGATTGTTTGGGATTTCTTTTCACAATGACTTTTACATGTGTACACATGTCCTACTTGTGACACATGCATGTATGTATACACACATGTACACACGCACGCACGCACGCACGCACACACAAATCGGTACATGTCCCTCATGCATAATACTGTTCCTCACTTTACTATGGCCTACCTTCTAGTTGTCTTGCACGCCTCGATCGAGTGCGCCTTATTGGCCAAATACCAAAATTTTGTCAGGTCTCAGGTTATATGCTTGAGGTCCTGTATTGGCTCCTCGTCGGCGAGTAGTATACAAGGTTGTTTCCCTAGTCTGGCGGTGTCAGCTGGGCTGTGCTCCAGCTTATCTGTTGGTCCTTTGCCCTGGTGCAGGGAGTCTAGAGTAGCCGTAACCTCTGCTCTTCGGGGAAGGGGTGCTCATTGTGCTTTTGCCTGCACAGCCATCTCCCAGAATTGTGCTTTTCCAGTGTTGGTCCCACCGCATGGAACGGGCTCCGTATAATTATTAAACTTATAACTTGCATTGCAACTCTTATTCTGGAGATGGGACCTGATCGGGACCATTGGGTTAAACCGAGAGTAGGCTACTTAGCAAACGCAACTCTGAAAAAAGGAATATAATTAGGACCAAGTTGGCCAAAAAGAGAGACCTAAGTAACTATAATGTAATATAATGTAACTGAACACCTTCTATGTATCTCCTGAAGGTGCTACAATAGCTGGACATTTAAACAGTGATAGGCGCTCTCTTTCTCTCTCTAACGTCCACACACGCACACACGCACGCACGTTGCACGCACACACACACACTCCACCAAACAGAGTCCCATTCACAGCTGACACTTGACACCATGTCCAGAACTTCCTGGTTCATGTTGCACCGAGGAATGAACAACTGACATGCACAACTCTTTCCTGTAAGGGTCTACTGCAATTGTATATCATCAAAGAAGGAAAATTCAATGCCATGGATTTGGAAAGATTATACCCGCGACAGCCGGCAATCAATAGCCTCTTTAAAGTGAAACCAGCCTAAATGATACCAGGAGTCATTAATATCATAACCATGTAGTCCTATGAGCAATAACCACATGGATAAATGGAGTCCAAATCCTGTAGGTCCAATCCAGTGTCCAAATTTCCACATTGTCGTTACCAAGATAATGACAATGTTCTTTTCAGTCATAAAGTCTAACAAAACATTGTCCAGGAATAGACTGAGTGACGAGCATTAGCAAGCAACGCTCAGATTGGCCTCATCACAGTAGATGCAGCTAAACAATGGTCGAGGTCGAGGTATAATACTGTCAGATTAGTGGCAACACTGAACATTTGTCATTGCTACAACTTTTTCTTAATGGCAAAATCAATTTTATATTGCTAAATAAGTAAAAAAAATTAACAAAAATAGGAGTAGTTCATATTTCTTGCTCATTTTCAGTTTAACTAACATGTTTGTTAAGTTTTCTAATTTTGCACTTGAACCAGCATTGGGTTCATTTGAGTTGGAAGTCCTGTTTTAGACCTAACAAGTGCCTTATGGATTGTGCTAAAATTCAAGACAAGTAATAATACATGTTAAGTCATAATGCACTGGTTTGTTAAGGAAAAGTCCTCGTTAATCAATTAGCAGCAGCCACAGTATAACTGGCATAAAGCCAGTGCAGTTTCATCAGATACATCGTACAAAAGGAGAACTACAGGATATCAGAACTTTCCCAACACACATGCAACCAAAATGAGACAGTCATGCGCAGGAGAAAATCCCGCGTCTAACCAGACCCCATTCTGGCAGAGAATGGGACCAGCCAAACAGCAGCCGTGCCTGCATAAATGCATGACAGGTGATGTATCATAATTAGATAGTGAACAGTATACCACTATACCATCACGTGCAGAACAGATTACAATTCACCAGAAAGTACCATGATATTATAATTGAATGGTTTCGATGATGCCAATCACTAGTGCACAGCACATCCACTGAAGAAGGCTCACTTGCAGCCCTGACACAACTTTAGATCCAACTCCTTAAGATAGCGTAGCAGCACAGCACAGACTTCCACAGGACAAAGTTGATCCAAATTTATCTAATGTTGTGACTAATTAGCAGACAATAGGCATTCTATCAACAATGTCTACAGACAACATGCATCCTACTATCATATTCCTCAAGTCATCACGTGCAACAAACCAATCTAGTACATGTATACTTTACATTGTATGGCAAAACTCATGTTTCATTTGGACGAGGTGTGACTGAGGAAATTTAGTCCAGTATAAATTATTGTGCACATAATTCAGTTACCGGGTCCATAACTGAGTTAAGTGCACAATATAGTTTATACTGAACTAAATCTCCCCAGTCACACCTCGTGTAAATGACCTAACATAAGTCAAAGCTTAGCAAGAAATTCTACAAGCAAAAAGACACACCTACTGACAGAAAAGACCTCCTATTTTGATGAGGAAATGAGAAGACAAAAGCAGCCACTGAAGCTAACCACAAGGGGCATGATGTGGCTTCCATTTCTTGACCTCTGTAGACCAACCATAAATGGCATTTAGCCTGCAGTTCTCTCATGTCACCTACCAATAATGAGGCTTTCACTCTAATTTTATTGTTGTGTTCACTAAGGGGTGCTAATGGAACAGAAATCATGAGGCATCTTTATGTCTGGGCAGGGATTTGAATCTACAATCTCTGGGTTGACAGTCCAACACAAATCTCACACACCACCTGAAAAAAGTAGAAGCATACCAGTCCCTTCCTTAAGCTAGTCCTGAGGCAGTCATGGGTATGAAGTGTTAATGACTTCATTTTCTTAGCCTCAGCATATGACGGCGGGTGGCCAGCCCTTTCCCTAACCGTCTCTGATAAGAGAACGAAAGTGAAAAATGGAAGAACTCCAAATCCTATATAATAACTATCTGGTTCAGCTGAGCCTCCTGGCCGAATAGAAATTGACCAATTTTAAACCAAACACATATCTCCTGACCTGCTCAATGAACACGTGATCTACACACAGCCAATCTGCCCAGTCAGCTATCATCAGTGGCAGACATTTTCTCCTCTAATGTCCTCTCTGCATACATCCTTTTTTGGCTTTGAAACGTTAACCGGGAAATCTCATGACATGATTACTGAATTTGCAGTTCCCTATCATCCATGAAAGAGCCTGGAGATCAAGCAGGCAAAGCCTTGCCATTAAATCTAGTCCAGAATTTTGTATATCAGGTAGTCTTCTGTATTCTGGACATGTTAGTGCTGGAACAGACTAGAAAATCAGCAGAACCACCATGAATAGCATATAGCCGACTGCACAACTAATTATCGGTTGGGCTCTGAAAAAATGGGGCCATTCATGCCTGGACTGTGAAGCAGTCGATGGCCTGTGTATCAATACTCCACTGTCTGTTCATGTTTCCTTTATGCTTATCTCATCTCAAAATGTATATGGCAGCATACTGTAGACAGAATGAAACAGAACATTAATTACCTGTATCGCTAACACAGATCGTATTACAGTTCATTTACTCACCAGTAGCATATTAAAATCACATTGTTTCCTTAGATTTAAATATTATTACAAAATACAACAGCTCTACAAAAGCCCAAAAATCTGCCGAAACAATCTAAATTTAAATAGCTTTGAGGTTATTAAAAGGCATTATATACAAATAACTATGTACAAACAAACATACATGAATACATTAGAGCTGTACTGGTATGACTTTGACTTTAGACGATTATGCCAATACTGTGTATAGCCGATAATTGAAATAGCCGATACCGATTATGAAGCAGATTATTTCATTATTTGTTTAGTCACAATATTCGGTTCCGAAACATAAACCTACTATTGCAATGCAAGCACGTGTTTTGCTGCCTGCGCTCGCTGTGATAAAAATGGCACAAGGGCGGTTGTCAAATACTACATTCCAAAGAGATAACACGGCTTCGTTAAAGCAGTGGTTGCAAAATCTGAGTAAGGAGAAGATTGGAGGTCGAGAAAGGTATGAGGAACGAGTACATTTCGGTGGTTGTAGCAGGAAAATGCAAGAGGGTTGTTAAAAGTTTGAAGGGCTTTGTACATAAGACATACAATTTTGCAGTGGACGTCCTGAGGGACCATGAGCCAACGAACTGAAGTGCTGGGGTTCAGTGGTGGCATTTGGGAGGTTTGGTGAATGGTGACTGAATAGACAGGAACATTATTTTATATTTTATTAATTACGAACATTTTAAACGCACGCAAAGTCATGTCACAGAATGCGAATCTGAGGTGCCTTCTGGACTGTCCGAAAGACAGGCGAGTTTAATTGTTACATTCAACACACTCAAGAGAAATTCTGTTTTTGACAGGTTGAGGCATAGAAGTTCGGTGGTCATTCAAGCTGATATATTGGTTAAGGTGTTACATAGACAATTTAATGCATATAAAAAGGAGTGATTGTGTGTCGAATTAGGTAGTGAGTTTGCTGATTGGGGAGGTGTAAATATGAACATGAGGGGACCAAGAACAGAACGTTGTGGTTCTGTTCTTGAACACCTCAGGTGAGTGTGAGCATTTCACCAGTGTCCAGCAGCAGAGAGAGTCAAAAAAACAAAGAAGTGATTTGATCTGTATTCTGCTCTGATTTCGCTGTATCCAGGTTCTGGGTTGTTCTAAATGGACATTTTAGGATATGTAGCAATTGTTTGGTGACCTGGGGACAGTTTAAGGCAGAAGTCAGTTGGAGAATCGAAACTAAACAGCTACAGGCATTGTCAGTGGACAGTGGTTTACTCTAAACTACATAGGTAGTTTATAGTAAAGCTAGAAGACAATGTAATTTAGAGCACTGTCAGTTTAGGTCATTGTATGGGAGATGGCTTAGACCATTCCCAGGAGACAACTTCTAGTGCACAATCAGGACACTTTATAGAGCATTAGCAGAGATGTTGTACACCATTACCACTACATCTGCAATAACTGGATGCTCTGCATACATTTAAATTTCATTCAGCAAATCAGACCTTTCAACCCATCAGCATTTGATGACAAATTGATTTTCAGACATGGAATCTGTCAGCAGTATTTGTCTGCTGAGTAAACAACGTCCTCACAAGAATCCACCACAAAACCCGTATCTAACACTGTCTACTAACTAGCAAGTGTCAAAAGGTTGAAAACAGATCACTCCCTGCCGCTATAAATTTTATGCTGATATAACTACAACAAACATCTCCCTACCAATGAATACTAGATCCCAAAGTACTGATTAATTAATTGAGTAAACAAAGTGTTAGGGAAAGCGGAACCTCTAAAACCTTATGTTTGCAGATAGCAAGCTCTGAACCTATAAAATAACTGTCCAGCAAATTAATTGATTTGAGTACTGTAGTATATTATTAATAAAACTGGCACAGAAAAATCAAACAGTTCTGCAAGTAATGCATTATAAAAGTGATAACAAAAACCAAACATTGACTGTTTTAAATGCTGCGGCCAGATTAATAGCCCGACTTCCTCGCTGGTCTCATATTTCCTCTTTCCTGTTCGATCATCTTCATTGGCTTCCCCTTACTGCTCGGATTCAGCTTAAGGTTCTCACTTTAGTCCTTCGGTCCTCTACAGGCTTAGCACCCAAGTACCTCTGTGACATTGTTCGTCTGCCAATTTCAGCTACTTCCCTCCGTCCATTGCGATCGCTTAATCGCCATGATCTTCTTGTACCAGGAGCCAAGACCACTATGGCCAAAACTCGAGCCTTTTCTTGCATTGGTCCTGCTCTATGGAATCAACTCCCTCCAGTGACACGTGCCTCTTTATTAGCTGGTGGCCCGAATGCCTCGTTCCGCTGTCTTAAAACCACTTGCTATTCACTGAGTCTTTCGCACTGGGAGCGCCTCTGATTAGCGAATACTGTGAGAGGCGCTTTATAAATGTTTAGATACAATACAATACAATATCAGCAACAGGGACATCTTACTGTGATCAGCTAAATTTCCCTTCTCATGGGGTGGCATCAGGTTCCAGATTAAATATGAATTAGACCTTCACCTTTATGTCTGGTGATTAAATCCCAGTATGTAATGAAATTTCTTGCTGAACCCAGCTCTGTTTCTAAGTTTGTGCTTCATCTGAAAGATTCTTCAATCAAGAACTATGCCTCTGAAAACTAATTAAACAGAGTCCCAAGAGTGATTACATTTCCTCATCATACAGCACACTGTTTTTATAATATTCTACCACCACTTAGCCAACACTCACAAATTCAGACAAAAAAATTAAAACTATCTTGATACTGCACTGGAAAGAATTGCTGAATAATTAGGTGAAAACTGGATGCTTCTATCAACAGTAGTAAAGAAACAACAACAGTTTAAAGATCTATTAAAGTTTCATGTGACTAATTTTGAGAACTGGAGAATTAAAGTTTACCACACCTACAACCTGACCAAAGTCTGTGTGCATAGAGATCATGAATATTATTAGACAGCAAATGTTACATAAGGACTCACCTATACGTATGTACATATATGTGCATGTATGTCAAGTATGTATGTATGCATGTACGCATGCATGCGTGAATGTATATTGACAATCAAAAGTTGCAACAGCTGAATTTTTAATTTGACCTAAACGCTGAGGACAGTATCTCATGACAACAATATAAATAGGCAAAGAACTACCCATTTTATGCCTACTTAACTTCTGAATGCTTCTCACAATCAAAGTTTGAATCATTAACCTAATCTAATCTAATGACTTCTATAGCACCATTGCCAAGACATCAATCGACCATCATTTCAAATAAAATTACAGTAAAAAATCACAATTTGCTGGAGAAGCCACGTTGAAATCTAATAGAACAGAGAAACCAGTGAGCCCTTGTATAGTTAGCAGTTTTTCTATTCTTTCATAAGTTTTCTATCTGGTTTATAACTGGAAGCTTTATAAACCCTCCAATGCCAAAGGCTTTTACACATCTGTAGTAAAACCACAAGAAGCATGAAATGTAACATCTGGTTGCAGCCATCTTAAAGGATGATCAATTTTCTGAAACTTCCAGGCAGAGGACAGGCTCCAAAGTTACACCCAATATCTGCCCAGCATAATTCATTTTTAATAACGCTACAATATGCAAGCATCCATTGTGGTTTGCCAGTAATGTAGAAAGTAAACATTAACCATCCCAGATTATTCAGGATGTCAGTAAATAAACAAAAATATTGGTATCTACCAGAGCAGCTGCCTTATAGGTACTTTCCAAGCAATGTGCATTCACAAACTTACCAAGAGAGGTGAAAGGCACTATAAAGCCAGAGATTATCTAAACTGTTTACAAAATTACACAGTAACAAACACGGGTGCACCCAAATCCCTGAAACCCGTATCCCCAAAACGAATTTCAGCCGGATCCCTGAAATCGATTTTAGACTAAAATTACAAATAAAAAGGTGAATAGGCAGTATATCGAGATACATCAAGACTACGCTAGGTCTATGTCACGTATGAGTTTACAATTTAACTTTGAATAGTTTTCAAGAGTTCAGCCACTTTCTATAAAACTGTTTTCTGGAAATCGGGCTTTTGTGTATTTTCTGCATTTTCGGGGATTCGGGTTTACCCCACAACCACTGTGCAGTAATCAACGTTTCTCTTACACAAGTTTTCCTCCCTGCAAAACAATGAGTATCCTGCAAATAGGTCTTTTTCTCAGGAAAACAAAAGTTTTCAGAGTACAGAGCATGAAGCCTTCTTTTTATTATTTTGCATACATAAAATGAGGATCATGTTCGCTTTCAGGTTTTGCCTGACTTTTCTAAATATACAGGTGGCCATGGAATTTCTTTTAAACATAATAAACTAAAGTGTAAACATGGCAGTCATTAGTTTTTCTTATATATCAATCCAGCATAAGTCATATTTTCCTCATGATTTTGGGACATAAACGCTATGTTAATTCCAACCAGTGCTAAGCAATAGCAATTAGACCCTTACCATTTTGGTTGCTAAATATGTCAGTTGTCAGTAAACGAGAGTCCTTGACCGATCTACTCTTTTCGGTCTTTGGCTTTCCAGAACCTTTGCTGGCATCCTTCCCTTGTTGAGCACCCATCAATACAATCCAGACGTTAGCAGCAGCTCTAGACTAGAAAAAACGCCTTCTGCCGAATGTCACATGCCACATTCAAGTTGTTCAGAAGTTGGGTTGGTATCTGGAACTCCAAAACAGCCCAGCAGGGCTGTGTGATTCGTTAACGAAACACTTCAAAGCTTCAACATTTTCGAAAAGAACTCTAAAAATAAGTCACTATACAGTCGGAGCGAGGAGTGACTAGCCTGCAGCTTCAAAATTGATGTACGTGCAGTTTTGTGGCTGTTAGTTAGGAAACATCTCTTTGCCGATTGTCACATGCCACCTCCCGGTCGCTCGAAAGAATGCTGAAAATTAGCCAGCTTGTTTACATAATGTGCTGTCTTGACTTCAAAAAGTGCAGTGCAGTGACTATGGACAACACGATGCCTAATTGCAAAAGCATAATGACTTCATTTGTTATTCACTTGTTCTTAATACCACATCTACACCGTTTTGTTGTTTTAAACAGAAGCCTTTCCAACACCGCCGTCAATAAGTTTCTTACGTCATGACATTTCGAAAATCGTGCATTTACCGCAACCCGGCTGCAATTCTCAGACAATCCGCAAAACGAAGTCTGAGATAATTTCCTACAACATATCAGTGCACCCGAGTGAACTAATCGCCATCTTTGCACCAGTCTCGCGATCAGAACGAGATCACATCCGCTCATACGAGAAAAGTGAGTAAGTGAGTGAGTCAACCAGAAACGCTGAGTAAGCTGAAACAACACATCGAGTACGTAGGCAATAATTGTGCAACTCACGAATTTTACGTTTATTAATCTATGACGAGTAATTCTTACTCTTTGTAGAACTGAAGCTACAGTCGACTTGCGGTAATAACCTAAAAGCCTGTAGACCTCGCAGTATATTTTGACCCGACACCGAAAATGACCCAATAAGTGTCATAAGTAGGACATTATGAAGCCCAAATAACAATGGCTTTAGGCCTAGGCCTATATTATGTCTGATATACGACGCTGATGTTGGGGTGGTTCTTAAGGGTTGCCTGCAAAGACTAATAAAATTATATGTTGCAGCATTAAATTTGTATGGCGCAGAATATATTTCAGCGACTTGCATTTCATTAGGGCCTATTACTTTTTTACCCGAGGTAGATTAATCCTTCAAGTGATAAAAAGTTGTCCAGAGTCTGAAAATGGGCATCTGGCAGTCTTGTTGTCAAGACCTTAAACCTCAAGACCAAGACCAAGACCAAGACCTTGAACCTCAAGACCAAGACCAAGACCTTGAACCTCGAGACCAAGACCAAGACCAAGACTTTGAACCTCGAGACCAAGACCAAGACCAAGACCTTGAACCTCAAGACCAAGACCAAGACCAAGACCCAAAAATCGAAATCAGGTCAAGACTTCTAAAAATTGTCAAGTCGGAATATTCGCTATTTTAATGAAACCATGAGTCGTTTATTTTATTCAAGCAAATTAACTTCAACTGCAAACTGCAGAGAAATCCGAATTTGTATTCAAAAGTCCTTCATGCAAACTCTTATACCAAATGCCTTTGTATTTTATAAAAACCAATTCGCTCAGAATTTTCTGACCAAGACGTGCCTGGTGGGCCTCATAAAAATTCCGCCATGTGAAAAAATACGTTCTACAGGACCTGGTGCTGAAGTCGCTTTTCAAGCACTGTAAATGTACAGATGTCCTGTAAATGTCCTTTTGAAATCTTCCCATGGTTTATCATACCGTCTGATACAGAATAACTGTTGCTGCTGCCAATGGGTTTTCCTGACCAACATGACTTGTATCCATCCATAGATAGGCCTATTGGTCGTATGATGCAAGCAGGCCTGATACAGAATTCCTGAGTTCTGTTAAATGACTGTTCATATTAACAGCCGGTCTTGGTCTTGGTCTTGCGAGACCAAGACCAAGACCTTGAACCTCAAGACCAAGACCAAGACCAAGACCTTGAACCTCAAGACCAAGACCAAGACCAAGACTTTTAAAAACGAACTCGAGTGCACTCGAGACCAAGACCTTGGTCTCGAGGACAACAAGACTGGCATCTGGAACGGTTATTTCTTCTCCAATTCTGGAATAACGGCCCCGCGAAAGCGACGCTGTCGAAGCGCTAAATTATCACTGAGAGCGGCTGAAAAGCCTAGGCAGCTTCTCGAGTGTCTCCGGGTAGGCCTATACGAGTCAGGTTGCACGGCGCAACTTGCGCCCCAAGTTCAGGTATAATTTATTTATAATAAAGGTAAGGCCATTTTTGTTTATGGGACCCAAAGCTGCAAAAGCCAAGGGGATGAATTGATTTGAATTGAGCAAGGCATTGTATTTTGAATTCTTTCTTGCTGCTGCAGTGCTGTCATCTCAGCCACCGCACTAGCCGTTATACAGCAGTTGCTGGTAGGCCTAAGTATGAGGGAACCATCGTGTCAGCGACCGTGGTGCAGGGCATATTTTAACTGCATAACTATAGTGGGACAAATGTCCCAATAGTTTTAGGATTTGTCCCAATAGTTTTAGGATTTGTCCCAGGCAATGTATGTTTAAAGTATAACTAGTGGGACAAATGTCGCAGGAATTTTAAGATTTGTCCCAGTAGTAAATCAGTAAGAAGAAAAGTTTTTGGAGGTGAATTCCTAAAGACAACGTCATCAACTTTTTTTGGAGATGATTTCCTTAAAAAAAGTCGTCAATTTTTTAGGTGAATTCCTAAAAAATGTCATCAACAACTTTGGGAGATCAATTCGCCCGACTTTGTCCCAGTAGGCCTAGTGTAAATCTCTTAAAACATGCACTGTCCCCTATGAGACTGCGTCCGGCGTGCCAGCGGATCAGAGCTAGGCCATCTGGTTTCTTGCCATTTGATTGAAGTAAGCCCGGGCCGGTGTTTCCTTGATGGCCGAAAAGCCTGCCTTAGACCGCGGCTGATCAGTTCATTAAAGACGATGTGACGGTCTATTCGGCCGATGCCCAAGGTGCAAGAGAAGCCACGAGAGCCATATACATGTGTGGCAAGTATATTATTATTAGGCCCCTTTTAAACCTGAGATACACGAAATTCCTCAGGATTTAAAACTGATGATGATGATGATGATGATGATGATGATGATGATGATGATGATGATGATGATGATGATGATGATGATGATGATCATCATCATCATCATCATCATCATCATCATCATCATCATCATCATCATCATCATCATCATCATCATCATCATCATCATCATCATCATCACCATCACCATCACCATCATCATCACCATCATCATCATCATCATCATCATCATCATCATCATCATCATCATCATCATCATCATCATCATCATCATCATCATCATCATCATCACCATCACCATCACCATCACCATCACCATCACCATCACCATCACCATCACCATCATCATCATCATCATCATCATCATCATCATCATCATCATCATCATCATCATCATCATCATCATCATCATCATCATCATCATCATCATCATCATCATCACCATCACCATCACCATCATCATCATCATCATCATCATCATCATCATCACCATCATCATCATCATCATCATCATCATCATCATCATCATCATCATCACCATCACCATCACCATCACCATCACCATCACCATCACCATCACCATCACCATCATCATCATCATCATCACCTTCTGCATGCAATTGTGGATGGCACCAGCGGGGGCCTATAATGCGAGGCGTGAAAAGTGAGAAATGTTGGGATAAAAGATGAGAGAGATTGTGAGAGATTGTCTGAACCAGCGTAGCAGAAACGAAGGATATCCAGCACGCAAACGTTGCAACGGTAGGCTACACTCCAATATTTTAGTAATTATATACTGAGCAAAAATATTTCATTTAGGCCCAATAATCCCCGAAATGACAAAAAATGCGAATTAACCCGTGAGAGGTGACATGCCCAGAATTACTATCATCTCATTAGGATTGAACGGCAGATCAATATAGTCTCATCTATAGTCGAAAGATCGAAAGTTTTAGAGTTAAAATAAGGCTTATAACTGTAATTGGAGCCAGGTACGTCATTTGGGGGGCAAGGAGGACATTTGCCCCCCCCTGATTTTTGAAAAAAAATGAAAAAGCTGGAACAAGGAAAGGAGGAAGAATAAAGGGGTAAAGAAGAAAAAAATGATACTCAAATTCATGGAATTATCATATACTATTAACAAGACTATAGAGTCTGCATAGGTTTTTCACAAGACCCCCCCCCACTTTGACAGTGGGGGGGGGCACATTATGCAGTTTTTCCCCGAAAATTTTGAAGAAACACCCCAAAACTAAAATTTCTTGGCGCAGAGCGCGAACAAATTTTTTACCTCTTTTTTGACGTCCTTCCCCCCTGAAAAAGCTGAAGTGACGTCCCTGATTGGAGCCAAAGGTTTGGTCATGAGACGACTCTCTAGATCTCTTGCTAACTGTTTGCTTCCCGTTGCCTCTAAGTCGTTGATACTGATCCTGTGTGACTGTGTCCTCGCATCATCTGTTCGCCTCCTTCAGATTCTTTCGTTTTCTCTTAATCTCCTTCGTACCGTTTTTTTCCTTTGTCCTTTCCCTCATTCCCTCCTTCCTTTCTTCATTCTCTCGTTATCTTTACGTTCTCATATCTTTCTCTCCTCGCTCCCTTCCAGATGCACTAAATCATCTACGCAACATCATCACCCAGATATCAGCCTGGATGACTGCCAACCTAATTATGTCTAAACCCTTCAAAAACAGAATTTCTCATCATTGGCCTCCGCGAGGAACTAAGCAAAGTAAACTATCCTTCCGACCTTTCGCCAACAGATCTCTCTTCTCCCGTACCTTACTCTTCTCCTGTCCGCAATCTTGGAATAATCTTTGACAAAAACCTTACCTTTGCCGACCACATTACTCAGCTATCTCGCACCTGCTACATGCACATTCGTGACCTTCGTCGACTGCACCCAATACGTAACTACAAGACCGCCTGCACAATAGCCACCTCCATTGATTGAAGTATGAGATAAACAAATCCAAGTACAAGTCTCAGTTAAGTGATCTAAACTCGAACTCAAACTGTGAATTGCAATCAGCGCAATCACTCCGGATTTTCTTATGGGAAACTTGTTAATCACATGCATGCATGTTCACATTCGCAGACATCTCATTAGTAGCCTAACAGCCAAAGTGTATTTAATATATTATAAATAACAATAAGTAAACTTCTTTTCCTGTTAGCCGCTATTAGAAGTAAAAAATTTGTTATCCGGCCCTCCAAATTTTTTGGGCGTTTAATGTGGCCCCATGTCCAAAAGTTTGCCCACCCCTGGTTTACAGGAAGGGCGCTACAGGTTCCAAGCAAGCAACGTATTGAGATCGATGCATGGGAAGGTTTCGGCATTTCTTATCTACATACATGTAGTTAGGTATAATATGATACACGTGAAACTATATGAAGACGAGCGCAGTTGAGTTGCCAATACATTATTTATGATGCAAATTTGCCCTGTCTGCCGGAAGACATAACGTTAACGCAATGTAAATAATATAAATAATAAATAGGGCCTATGCATTTTTGAAGTACTGTGTCTTTACACTTGGCATTTATAAACATACCTTATATAGGCCTACACTATCGCTTACGGCTATAAGAGGCATATATAGCACACACATAATTATATATATATATATATATATATATATATATATATATATATATATATATATATATATATATATATATATATGCATATACTATTGAGGTATAACAAACCTGTTGTGTAGGATAATAATAATGGTATTGGCGTACAGCATGCATAATGCGCGCACACGTGCATTCTAAAATACATTCACAAACACACGCACGCACACAAACACACACACATACACATATATATGTATATATATTTATATATAGAAGAAAAATGTAAGCCTAAATGTAACATATTGTGATTGAAAGATGTTTATATAGCGTAGGATATATAAGATACATGGATATCTTATGAAACCATAACGTAGGCTCTATAATTTCTATTTTGCGCACACGTATAAGCCTACGTGTGCTCAGATCGATTTCTTGAGTCGATTGCTCGACTGTAACTGGCCAACACACTTGCCAGCTGTGTCTACCTGCACTCTGAAGTCAGCCAACCGTGGAGAATAAGACAGTTGCAAGGAAAACGACCTCATTCTCTGAAGCGGAACGGGAGAGGAAGCAGGACGATCACACACATGTGGAGGGTTCACAACCATATCGAGTACCAACTCATTTCGTAAAATATTGCCCTGCAGGTTAGGAAAAACTTTCGCATTAAATAATAATTGTAACTGAAGTTCACTGTTGGCGTTTAACGCACACGTGAAAACCGCGAATACTGAAGATAAGAGGGAGAGTAGGAAGAGGATGTCCACCAGTTACGAATACCACAGCACATCGTCATCAACAAAGATTCCTGTCACGACCACCTACAACTCCCAGACGCATCAGCAGAATCCTCCATCGCATCAACACCTTCACCAGTCGCAGGACGATCTCTACGTTCGTCCGGTCATGGCCTCACGAAACATAGTCGTAAACCGTCAGTCCGGGGGTTACGGCCCGGTCCCCTACGGCCGGATGTACAGCGCTCAGATGAAGATGGTTCCAGTGGGTCTGCCCGTCGGGTCCTATGCGAATATCACGGCGACCGGGGTGACAGCCGTCAAGGAAAGCCGCGAGAAGGAGAAGAAAGACATGCAGGGCCTGAACGAACGATTCGCCAACTACCTGGAGAAGGTACGATTCCTCGAGGCGCAGAATAAGACCCTGGCCGACGAACTGGCCAAGTTGAAGGCCCGCTGGGGCAAAGAGACATCGCAGATCAAGAGCATGTTCACGGCGGAGCTAGACGAAGCGAGGAAACTCCTTGACGACGCCATCAAGGACAAGGCCAGACTGGAGATCAAAGTGGCATCGCTCGAGGACGAAGCAGCCAATCTCAAACGAAGGTAAATAGATCATTGTAACCAGACTATAGTGTAGCTAGGTATTTATATAGCATACGTTGGAAGGCAATAGATTGTTTCCCTGTCTCTGTCTGTCTCTCTGTCTCTGTCTCACACTCTCTCTGTATCTCTCTCTGTCGGTGTCTGTCTCGCTGTCTCTCTCTCTCTCTCTCTCTCTCTCTCTCTCTCTCTCTCTGTCTGTCTCTCTCTCTCTCTCTCTCTCTCTCTCTCTCTCTCTCTCTCTCTCTCTCTCTCTCTCTCTCTCTCTCTCTCTCTCTCTCTCTCTCTCTCTCTCTCTCTCTGATCATTGCGTGCACTTGTAAAGCGCCGTTTCTATCTTAAAACACAAAGGTTTGAGGGCTGCTTCTAAGTGAAGTCGCATTCCATGAAGACAATTGTAATTAGTAACTTCTATCGTGCCAGTGTCTAATGCACAAGGCATCAGCCGATGGCGTACCAAAAGCTGCTACACTCTCCTCGATGGTCTCCATCATATGAACTTAATAAGCAGACTCGTAAGTTCAATGGCGCCACTCCTCACCGTATTGTGCCTTCTGCTTCAGCTTTCTGTGTCCGTCATCTTTATCCAGTCCAACAACATCACTGTTTAGTTCTTCCTATTGTTTTCTTGCCCTCCTTCGATGATAATTCTTAGGAAGGAGACTCTTCTCAGCAAACGATTAAGCAGAGATTGTAATTTATTTTTAAACAACTCTTCGTTTCTTTTTATGTTCCGTCCAACTCACTTTCTCCATTATTTGCCAAATCCGCTTCTCGAAAGATATACGAGCCGGCCTTGTATATAGGCCTATCTGCTGTAAGTATACGCTGTAACATGATTGACTATACATTTATCCTTCTCAGAACCTCCTTAAATGCACCTAATATCGCCAGTCTAATTGATGTTTAGATCGAGTTCATTAAAAAACGACAAATTCATCAGCAGACGAATGATGTCTGAACACCTGCAAAGGCATCCGTCGCTTCTGGATAAAATACTTAATAGCTGAAAGCCCATCACAAGATGGCGGCATGTAGGCCTATACTGAAGAATTCTGCAAAGACAAATGTGTCTTAAGTCTAGCTGAAGGCTAATGCCATGACCGAGAGGTCAACGCACGTCGACTTTCCGCTGTTGCGCAGGCACGTAACTAGGCTTTTTCGTTTGGGGGGGGGCTTAAGCCTTGAACATGGTAACATTTATACAGTGTTTATACGAATTTTAGCCGTAAGCATACAACGGCTTGACTTGTTTGGGGGGGCTTCAACTTCGTTTGGGGGGGCTTAAGCCCCCCCAAGCCCAACGCTAGATACGTCCCTGCTGTTGCGATCTAGGTTCGAATCCCAGGTCCGTATAATGTGAATACGTCGATCGCATTAGCATCGCATGAGATCATTATAGGAGTAATTATATATTTAGGGCATACATTGTATTAAGTATAGAAATAGACTATGTTTATATCGTATTTGCTGAAAATATAATACCGGTAATAATAAGACGATTTGTGTAGCGCCGTAGCACAGCCGAGGCCTAAGGAAAGGGCGCTATACACGAGTTCAAGAAATCAATGACGTACAGTTACATGTATATGATACTCTAAAAGGTGAGTCTTGAGCTGTGAATGTCTCCAGAGATGGCGCATTCTTCATATGGTCAAGAAGAGTGTTCCTTGCAGTGGGTCCTGCGACAGAGAAGGAACAGTCGCCAAACCTCATTGTAGTTGATGTTTAGATGAGGATCGTACCGATATTTGTCCCGATTGTTTGCTACCCGATTGCAGAAGTCATAGATGTTGTCCGGCAAAAGATCATGCAGTGCTTTATGATCAAGCAAACCGTGATCAAGCCCACTTTGAAGGTAGGCCTAATCCGCTGAGGAACACGCAGCCATCGTAGGTCAATTGTCTCGCAGCAGATCGGTGACTAGAGCGGGTGGTGTCCGGCCATATATATGAGACGTGCAACAGTATTCTGTATGGAATCATACTGACAGTATTTTGACATGTTAAATAAAGTATAATTAATTATTTTTGCTTAACAATGGTTGTTTTATTCTCTTTTCATACAGGTTGAATGAGACTCAGAAGTCATTGGTCGAAGGTAATGAGATGATTGACCGCCTCAGTCGAGCGCTATCAGAGGTCGAGAGTGAAATAGGTCTTCTACGTCGACGAAATGCCCTTCTCGAGACACAGAGGGAAAAGGACAGACAGCAGATTGTCGAACTCCAGGACGCCATGACTCGGATGAGGATGGCAAGTATCAAGTCATGCGTGACGGTTTCATAAAACTCTCCTGATGATATTATGCACTTCAACTGTATGCAATTTAAATGAAATCTGATAACGATACATTGCAGCTGCTGTTGAGAAATGCATCGATAATTTCTCTGATACGGATTACAAGTGGCACGGCTTGATTCAACCTTGGGTGTTCAATGAAGTCTTAACTGTGGGGTCCTAAGAAAGACTAGGGGTTGAACCCCCCCCACAACCCCTACAATTCCCACCCTGACTACATCATTTTAGTCTCGTGTCAGTTCATAATCGCATCGACATGCATACGCAGAGAATATTATCCTACCACGTGCAACAAAGGTGCAGCATCTTTGAAGTAACCTAGATTACCGTGTCAATGATTATGTATCGATCTGGAGTCAATATATCTCTCGTCCGACTAGCGAAAGCTTTTATTATGTATACATATACTAAACCAAACTGTAAATAGCATGCGTTAAAATGGGACACTATCGAATCTGTGTTTCAGCAAAGCGCCCTTCATGCGCTAGCATTGAGTAGTAAAAGGCCTGCGAACATCCAACGGGCAAGATTTAAGCATACAATAAGAGAAGCAAAATCGATTGAAGGTTATTATCAATACACTTTCTTGAAATAGGGAAAACCTTCCAGTTTTCTTTCTGATTACGGCTTGATTTCTTGCGTAGGTTACGAAAAGGCAGTGCTTTTACAGTGCTTGCTATTACGGCAATAGTTACAGCTATAGCAAGTTGGCCTTCAATTACGCTCAGACACTTTTAGTATTGCCGAAAAAACTCCCAAGTCGATTAATTGTAATTGTAATTAGTAACTTCTATTGCACCGGTGTCTATTAAATGCACAAGGTATCAACCGATGGTACACCAAAATCAAGCCATAATCAGATCAATATCCAGAAAATTAGTCTGTAAGACAGAGAGGCAGCCTATGGTGGGTAAGCAATTTGAAAGAGGTAAATTTTAAAATGAGAACGAAATGACACAAGCAGTGTGAGAATTGAAGAAAAAAAGATTGGGTGGTTAGACTTTGAAGAGGTTCATCCATGTGGAGTTGAATATTTTATCCGTAATTTGCAAACTGAGAAATTTCAACAATATACTGAAAGCTTAAACTTCTTAAAGTGATGACATGACAAAATTTATTAGTATACAATTCACATGGTCATAAATCTCAAAATAAACCAGAGCATTACTGTATTAGTAACCCACAAAGTGAATTGTGAAAGAAAAAGGCAAAATATATGCACAATATAATCACATTAGCAAAACTGAGGGGGTTGGAAGCAACCCCCTGGGGTTTCCAATGAATCTTAACTGGGGGTCCTAAGAGAGACGGGGTGTTTGACCCCCCCAACCCCGACAGTTCTCATCCTGTGAGTATGACACAAGCGACTGAGCAGAGCACACAGGTACAGTGAGAATTCCAAAAAGTGCCTATGCCAGAATAGCAACGAAACGTGAATCGCATTCCATCAAATACGATAAACATTTAGCATCGTTGAGCTATAGCTATAGCCAAGACTTGTTGCGACTGAATATAGTTTCCGGGAAGCGACGCTATGTATATTTTCAATTATGATTACAGTTACAATCGAAACTTTCAGTGAAGAAACTCCCCAGTTAGGTTAGTAAGTAAGTAAGTAATACACTGAATAAAAACCGAAACATTCGGATGAGCAGTCAGCAGCAATTACATTAATTAGTTTTAACAAATGATTCTTCCATAATTTAGACGTTCGAATACAGGGATTCATGTCAGACAGTTGAGGCTAGGGGCCTTGTTTAGTTGTTTAGGTGTTTAGTCGGTCTTCATCTTCAGAACAAAATGAACTTCTAGGAAATTCATTAAAAATGTTATTTGCAATAGACGCGAGTTGAGTATATGACAGCACGTCGGCTTTCACGCGCTTGTGAATCTCGACCCATATCTCATCAGATATATGCCTATACCATTTTCTCATATGCACCGTGTAATTATTATATGCATATGTATAGGCCTAGCTGAGCGCACATATATATGTATATATAGACCTATATATGGATATGCATATATGTACATATATTACAACTAAGACGAGCAGCACCTGTTAACACCACCATCTGGTGACGGGGAGACGCTACATTTGCGATCTGAGTCATTTCATAGTTTGGCTAAAGGCTGAATGCTTTGACATGCAGACCGATTTCTATTGTTAGGCCTAAATCTAGATGGCTATTAAATATTTCAACCGCTCGATCTCTTTGTATACGCCATTAGTTCTCGAAACGTGCCGTGAACCTACTATAGGGGTACCACGGCTGGATGGAAGAAGGGCAGAATCATTTCTGTAAAAATGTGACAGCTATGACAATTACTGATTGATGTGGCCCAGGTCCGTCAGAAAGTTGGACCTACCACGGTGAAGCTTCCATGTTGCGCAGTATTAGTAATGACCAGCCTCGTTGAACAGAAACTATACCCTACCACTCTTATCTTATCTTATCTTATCTTATCTTATCTTATCTTATCTTATATAATTATTTATAAAGCGCCTCTCACAGCATAGACTATTCAGAGGCGCTCCCAGCGTGTCAGCCCCGAGGGAAAAGAAAGGTCTTTAAGCAGCGGAGAGAAGAAGGCGAGATCCCAAGCAAAATCTTGCTACGGAGAGAGGGGGGCAGGTCATTCCAAAGGGAAGGGCCAAGGATGGCAAACGCACGATGCTGAGCCATCGAAGTCCTTGCACGAGGGACAAGCAGATCAAGGCGGTCTTATCTTGATGGTGCCAGTATTCCGTCTATACCATACTTGTGTGGTGCCAGTCAGAAACCTGGGTAGAAGAGGAGGTTGACGCTAATCATCTTCGTCATGACACAGCGTCGTCGAATAGAAACTACCACCAATTAAACATAAACTACCACAAGTTAAACAGAAACAACCACAAGTTAAACAGAAACTGCAACCAGCTAAACAGAAACCATTACCAGTTAAACAGAAACCATTACCAGTTAAACAGAAACCATTACCAGTTAAACAGAAACCATTACCAGTTAAACAGAAACCATTACCAGTTAAACCGAAACTACCACCATTTAAACGGAAACTAACCACCAGTTAAACAGAAACTACCTCCAGTAAATCGTGTCTCATAGACCGTAAGATTTGGTACGGTGGACGTCAACGAACCTGAGTGCCATATATAGCCTAGGATGCCTGTAAAACAGAATATCAACATCCATTAGGTCGAGGCCTTGATAATGCCGTGTCTAACAATATGTTTGCCTCTTGTCCTTAAATTACGACTTTGATACTTGAGTCGATTGTAAAACTTCCAGTTGTTTTACAGGACTTAGACAACGAAACTCTGTTGCACATAGACGCCGAAAGCAGACGCCAGACACTCGAAGAGGAACTTGAATTTCTCAAGTCAGTCCACGAACAGGTGAAGGGTAACACAGATTAAATCTTACGCACTGGTATACCAATCGATCAGTATAACAGCAGGCCGACGTGTAGCAAACATTTATACAAACTGAGTTGAATTTTATAGCGGATACCGTAGCAGGCTATAAAGAGCAATGGCCAGCGAAACTGGGCAAATAAATGCACAGGCAGATCAGTCGTTCTCCGACTTGTTATTCTGCTTCTGTTAGTTCCGATATGCATTAAATTTCTGTTGTATGTCCCTAATCCTTCAGGAAACACTTCAAACTCATTATTTTTTCACTGGCTAAATATCTACACCACCATCTGGTGGAAGAATTACCGCGCAGCAGAATCGCACTTCTGGTTGACTTTGCACGAGTTGCAAAGTTTCATAGCCCTAGTAGGCCTAGGCCCTATATTAGTAGTAGTGGTGGTGGTGTTGGTGGTACTAGTATACAGTAGTAATGGTGGTAGAATATATATGATATAGTCTAGTCTATTCTATACTATACTATAATATAGTCTAGTCTATTCTAGTCTAGTCAAGCCTAGTCAAGTGTAATGTAATGCTACTACCACCACCACTCCTACTACAGCCACTACTACAGCCACTACTACAGCAACAACTACAACTGCTACTACTACCACCATTACCATACTATATTATAGGCCCTTGTTTCGATTCGTTTCGATTTCATTAGGTTAGACAACATCACGTCGCTGTTGCATAGTTGTACAGCGTGTGAGGTTCTCAACACCAGCTATATATAGATCCTAGATATAGGGTCTACCTATATGCGCATAATTGATGTTAGGAGTTGAAGGAGTTGGCGGCGTTGGCCTATCGCAACACGACGGCTGAGAACCGCGACTTCTGGAGGAACGAGATGGGACAGGCGTTGAGGGAGATTCAGCAGATGTATGACGACAAGATCGACTCAATGAAAAACGAAATGGAAGCCTCATACAACCTCAAGGTACCGCCATCTTACACGATAAATATATCTGTATAAGATGGCACTTTATGGATATTATATAATTATGCACACACACACACACACACACACACACACACACACACACACACACACACACACACACACACACACACACACACACACACACACACACACACACACACACACACACACACACACACACACACACACACACACACACACACACACACACACACACACACACACACACACACACACACACACACACACACACACACACACACACACACACACACACACACACACACACACACACACACATACATATATATATATTATATATGGGATTTGTGACAGTCGAGGGGCTAGGGTGCCGGACTGTCAATTCTGGGATTATGTATGACTCGATTACCCAATGAAGAAGTATGGAGGCCGTCTACAACCTTAAGGTACCGCAACCATAGTTCGAGAATTCGCATTTTACGAATTTTAAGAATTTGAAAAATTCACGAATTTTAACGAATTTTAAAACTGCAGTTTTAAAATTCGTTAAAATTCGTGAATTTTTTAAGTAATAGAAATCTTTGCCATGGCAACGAATTTTATTATTTGTTTACTTTTCAACTTTTTAAGCAAGTAAATGTCAATGTCATAGGCAATCAATCAATATAGCTGAGTAGCAACACAACAGTACTGATTATATTCAGTTACTGTTCTACTGGGAGTCTTGAACTTCGATTTCTATCATAGGCCTAGTTGGGTTGTGTGACTGAGTCAGCACAACGAAAAACCACCCGTGCCCCATGCAGCTCCAGGGTGACCAGTCAGTCACTTACAAAGCTTGCAATCAAACATGGTTAAAAAGGGTTGGCACATTTCACTGAGCTGTGTCTTCTTCTTCATCGTCCTCTGATTCTGAGTCAGGAACAGCCCACTGCTTCCACTCGACTCTGGTCTCTGTATTTTCGCCATGCATTAGGCCTATGCTCCCGAATTCGGGCAGAACAACCAACATATTCCTTGTCACAAAAACAACACTGTATTTTTGGATTACCCTTTCCTTCTCCTCCAAAATTACTACATACTTCGACTCCGGTCCATGTTCTTCCATCTTTAAGAAATTAGACTTTAACTAAATTAACTCGTTACTTAATAAACTTTTATATGTGAATTTTACATTAAATTCTAAGCAGAAGCTTAACACAATAAATCATGACGTCATCACATTTGTTGTTGCTTACGCTGTTTTTACAAACGCCACTGTCATTGTAAACAGGCCCAACAATGGCCCAACGAATTTTTACGAATTTTTACGAATTTTAAAATAGACCAAAAATTCGCGAATTTTTACGAATTTTAAAACCGAAAGTCACGAATTCTCGAACTATGACCGCAACCATAGAAGTCAAATATATCTATAATTATGATTGTATGCATATTAAGATGATGCTTTATATATATATATATATATACATATATATATACATATATATATATATATATAGCGTCTTCTGGGCACCCTATCCAATTGAGTTATAAGTGGGAAGATTAGGCGGCGAGGGAGGGGGATAAGAACTTATTATAATATTATTGGTTCCCACCTTGACTTAATTTTTTTGCATTTAGCAGGCGTTGATGTTCGTCACATATAATTATGTCTTAATATTTTGGTGTTAATTGGTTACAACAGGGATGAGGGATGGCCAACCCGCGGCCCGCGGGCCACATGCGGCCCGCGAACAGTTGATTGGTAGTCCGCAAGGCCACTTTTTAAAATTAATGTTCTTTGTCTTATACGACCACTTCTAATTTATTGCCTATAATAATTATTATTTTGCCGATAGGCCCTATGTTTCACACCGACTAAAATTTCACTAAATGACTCTTACTGTTAACCTGGAAGGAAATGTAGTGTTGTAAGTTCTAGTGACCATGCAAGTAGTAGGCTACCTGTTTTTCGACTTTTTTAACAATATAAATTAAACATTTGTATTTTCTTTCGAGGCGATGAGGAAAATCATATGCGGCTCGCCCTCCCCGTGCTTACTAAAAATTATACTGGCCCGTACGCAAGAAAAGGTTGGCCACCTCTGGGTTACAGAAACCAGGTATTATCGCTATCTATGCTCTCCAACGACAAGTATCAATCGATGGTACTAAATAGCGACAGTCTCAGGGAAGATCAAAGCTTGAAATTAAAAGACGCCCACTGTACGTTACGAAGCGAACTCCAAACCAATTTTCTTCCCGTTAACTCGACAGAAGCAAGTCTTTGCTGATTGGGTTTCCTTTGTTAATTTTCTCCGTGATGTTCTTTGTTGGGTTGTTTGCCGAACAGATTCAGGAGTTTCGATCCGGAGCGAATCGACAGAACGTAGAAACCGTTCAATCGAAAGAGGAAATCAAGCGACTAAAAACCTTCCTGAAGGATTCGAGAGACAAACTCGCTGAACTAGAAGAAAAAGTACGTCATGCGTTCAGTTCAAATAAATTAATGAATTTTAAATAATTAACTAATTTAACATAGTTTAGCAAAAATAACTAACTAATTAAACATAGAATAGCTGAAGGCAGTAGCAAAGTAAAATGTAAACCGGCGTATCAATGCAAGTTTGTGGAGATGGACATAAAATGATTACTCCGTTTAAAAATAACGATCCCGAAAGGTGGGATTAAGCTGAAATTGCATTTGGAACTGATTCTGGCAGAGCAGTTCTTATTTCCCTTATTGTCTGCGTCTTTTTCCACGGTCATGAGCATTACATGTATGTATATAAGCATGTATGAATTTATGCAAGTATTTATTTGTATGCATTGCATGTACGTATGAATTTATGTAAGAAAGGCTTGGACATATGTATGCATACATGTATGTATATGTAAGTATGTATGTATGTATGTATGTAAGTATGTAAGTATGTATGTATGTATGTATGTATGTATGTATGTATGTATGTATGTATGTATGTATGTATGTATGTATGTATGTATGTATGTATGTATGTATGTATGTATGCATGTATGTATGTATGTATGTATGTATGTACATACGTATTTATGTACGTTAGTGTGTCCTGTGTGTATGTATCTATATATGTATGCAACTATGCATGTATGTGTGCACTGTGCATGCATAGATGTACATGTATGTATGCATGTATATATGCATTGTATGCATATATGTTTAGTATGCATGCGTGTATTTATGTATACAATGTATATGATGTATATAATATCTGTATACGTTTTACTCACTACACTTATTACAGAACCTTTTAAGACCCTTTCAAAACACAACGAGGACCTTTCACTAAGACTAAGGGTATCATTTCTTCTGTTTCTTACGTCACTGCTTTTCCTCTATTTGTCATTCGCTTTCTCTTCTATTTGTTACGTCACTGCTCTCTCTCTCTCTCTCTCTCTCTCTCTCTCTCTCTCTCTCTCTCTCTCTCTCTCTCTCTCTCTCTCTCTCTCTCTCTCTCTCTTTGTCACCCGCTGTCTCTCCCTCTGTTTGTTACGTCACTGCTCTTTCGTTGTCACCCTCTGTTTCTCCTTCCGTAAAATGCCAAAATAATTTCTGTCGACGTCAACGGCCTTTGCCATAAGATGTCGTTAAACTCTGTATCCATTCTTTTGTTTGTTACGTCACTGCTCTCCCTTTCTTTTTATCACCCGCTGTCTCTCTGCCTCTGCCTCTGTCTCTTTCTCTCTTTTCATTCGCGATCTTTTCGTCTGTTTGTTACGTCACTGCTCTCTGTCGCTTTGGTACTCTTTGTCTTTCTTTCTGTTTGTTACATTATTTCTCTTTGTCTCTCTGTCTGTCTCTGTCTCTGTCTCTGTCCCTGGTAACCGTGGTCTTTCCTTCTGTTTACTATTTTCTTTTGCTATAACGCTGGACAGCGAAACTTCTGAATTGTTATCTTGTAGGGACCCCCATAAATGCTACGAATGAATGAACGAACGAACGATCGAATGGATGAATGAACGAATGAAACCATATAACATATGAATATAAATGGAATTATTCATTCATTCTGAAAATATATATAGCGCCCCTTCAAGATACATGTACCTACTCAGGAGCGCTCCGAGTCGGAATTATGGTCTACATCTAAAAATTAGTTACATATATCTCCAGGTATTAAATCCGTAAAAAGTCTGGGGCGTCTATCCCCCCTAAGTCATTGGAGCAACATCCCTTTTCTCCCTCTTCTTCCCCCTCCTCGTTCCTTCCCCTAACATAGTGGCACACTCACTGACAGATCCCCCCTATATCTTGGATGGAGCATTTGCTCCAAGGTTTCTAGGGTGTAGACGCCCCTGTAAACAGTAACCGTATCTGATTGTTTAGTGTGGGAGGTTGCTTCGTGAGTTGGAGGAGTTGAAGCAGGAGAAGGAGCAAAGGGAGAGGGAGTTGGAGACGGAGAACGATGAGCTGAGGCGCAGTCTGGCCAGGATCCGCGCCGAAATGGAGGCGACGATGAAGGAACTCCAGGAAATCATGGACTCAAAACTCGGACTCGAACTCGAGATCGCCGCTTATCGCAAGCTGCTCGAAGGCGAGGAACACAGGTACGAGAAAAGGCAATGCAAAGCAAAGCAAGATAAATAGGCAAGACAAGGTAACGTGAGGAGACAAGGCAAAATAAGGCAAGACAAAGTAAGGCAAGGTAAGGCAAAGTAAGGCAAGACAAAGTAAGGCAAGGTAAGGCAAGGCAAGGCAAAGTAAGGCAAAGTAAGGCAAGGCAAAGTAAGGCAAAGTAAGGCAAGCCAAAGTAAGGTAAAGTAAGGCAAGGCAAAGTAAAGCAAAGTAAGGTAAAGTAAGGCAAAGTAAGGCAAAGTAAGGCAAGCCAAAGTAAGGTAAAGTAAGGCAAGGCAAAGTAAAGCAAAGTAAGGTAAAGTAAGGCAAGGCAACGTAAGGCAAAGTAAGGCAAGCCAAAGTAAGGTAAAGTAAGGCAAGGCAAAGTAAAGCAAAGTAAGGTAAAGTAAGGCAAGGCAACGTAAGACAAGGCAGGGAAAGTAAGACAAGGTAAGGATAGGCCATAGAAGCAACGTCTGTATTGCTTATAATGTACTGCATGGCATCTTGAGAAGGCGACGCAAGGGAAGCAGATTCTATATTACTGGTAAACTACGTGGCAAAACAAGACAAGGTGAGCAAAACTAGAGACAAACATCCATAGTATTTCATAGATGCTCTGATGAAATAAACATCTACATTACAGATTTTGCGACGCTGTGGTCGATTCAGTTAGCGAAAATAAAAATACTCTACACTCAGATTGGTCTATTCTATAGGCTATTCGGCATCTGAGCATTTTCCTCTCTTATCAATTTCTGCAACAATTTGAGGGTTTTCTCATGCACTCTTCTATTAATGATTGATCGTGTGCCTAGACATTCATCCGTTTGGAATTGAATTGAAAAAAATTGAAATTGAATAAGATAACATCAATTGTATACAAGACAATGACATACTATTCATTTATTGTTAGGGTTGGACTAAAAACCATTGTAGACGGTTGGATGTCTGGTGCACCAAGAGATCAGAGCAATAGTAAGTTTATAACGTATTCAGTATTCATAGAAGCATCAGTATTTCTATTATATTTATTAATGTTTCCAATATGCAATAGGGCCTATAGTAAATATTGTAAATGAAAGATGAAACCGCACACGTCTATTTTATTTTATGGAGGTTACACATTATTCACATTCTCATTATTCATATATTATAGTCGTACGAGTTAACTTCCACAAATGTAGCCTACAGTATAACAGTGCTGTAAGCCTATTGGAACGATCAGCTAATTAAAACTAGGCCGCCTAGTGTATATGCCTATTATGTTCTTTCTGACGCGGTTTTTGATAAATTGCGTAAAAGTTGAACACTTACAATACCGGTACCGGGTACATTCATGTGTTACATAATTGTGTTACTTTGGCAGCTCAATATTAGAAAAAATTGTGCGTCTTTTGTGCAACGAGGATGCCGATAGGGTAGACTTTTCCCGGTGATCTCATATACTGATGATGGCTGATTATAATAAACTCAGGCTTACAGAGTAGTCCTTTCGCAATACATTCGTTACCTATGATCTATGCTATTCTATGGTATCAATAGTTTTCATTTCCCAAAATTAATGTGTAATTATTAGTGATACGAATCCCGGGTTAGCACTGTCCGTTAATGGGGACCTTAAACGGCTAGGCGCCAATTCAAACTGGAAACAGTCGTTAAGGATCTTATCGGACAAATTTACTGAAAATGAGCTGGGTTGAGTGTATACCGTCGACAGAGAAAATACGGCTAGACGAAAGCGTGTTCAGTTACACTCACATCTACACCATCGTCTCTCGTTATCGTCATCATCATCATCATCATCATCATTACGATCGTCATCACCATCACCATCATCATCGTTGTCGGCGTCATCAGCGTCGTCGACGACGTCATCATCGTCATTTATGCAAAATAAATACTGCTAAACCCACTCGTTAAAGATGCTATAATATGCCTACAATTAGCACGGGGTACAATTAGCAGACCACCATAGAAACTTAATTCCATGTTCAGCGAAATGTTCATAAGTGCAAGAGGAAATTATCGAAGTGTGGAAACTGCGCAAAAGCAATCACAACTAAAGGATTCAATTGTAGATTGTGAATTGTTGTAGCGCCAGCCGTCGTTGATCCTCTGCGAATGAGTCAGGTCATCAAGGGCGAGATCTCAGCCAAGACGACCTACCAGAGAAGCGCCAAAGGTCCCTGCGCCATCGCCGAGTGCGCTGCCGACGGAAAATTCATCGCCATCGAAAACACAGGGCGCAAGGTATACCGACGCAGGGTAACATTTCCCGGATGAAATATCCTCGAACACGACATGCCAGCGTTTCCATACGCACTAGATGGGACCTACATGGGCTCTATACAGTCCCATATGGGAGTATGGATAGGCTTCATGTGGACATGCTGGTCGGGGGATGTCCCGGATAGAATGTCCAAGAGTGAATGTGCCCGGGTAATTTTTCAGATAAAATGCCCAATGCATGGGACATCGGATGAAAATAATGTCTCCAGATTAGACAGAAATTTATTAATTACGGTAATGAGCAAACAATTGAAATTGATAAATATTGCAGTCTTTGGGATAAACTCAAAGAATTCGTTACGTTTAGCTGACCTTAGCCTGCCTTACCTTAACTGGCTTTACTTTAATTAGCTTTACCTTACCATACCTTACCTTACAATACCTTGCCATACCTTATCTTACCAAACCTTATCTTAACTTACCTAATCCTACCTCATTATACCTTACCATACCTTACCATACTTTATCTTACCATTCCTTACCATTCCTTACTTACCATACCTTACCATACCTTACCTAATCTAACCTTTCCTTACCTTACCATACTTTACCATAGCTTATCTTATCTGACCTGACTTTACCATACCTTACCATACCTTATCTTACCTTACCTAACCTAACCATTCCTTATCATACCTCAAAAAACAATGCAATATGCAGGTGACTTTGTTGCATGCAGGAAGAGAATCTAGGAGGTTGGAGAGTGAAGCGTAACGTTGATGGAATCGATAAAGTTGAATTCATTCTTCAAACAAACCTTACGATTAAGCCGCTCGGCAAAGTCAAGGTGAGTGGGCACAGACGCCGTAGATGAGTCCTGACTAGCTCTATATTATTATTATAATTATTATTATTATTATTATTATTATTATTATTATTATTATTATTATTATTATTATTATTATTATTATTATCATTATCATTATCATTATCATTATCATTATCATTATCATTATCATTATCATTATCATTATCATTATCATTATCATCATCATCATTATCATTATCATTATCATTATCATTATCATTATCATTATCATTATCATTATTATTATTATTATTATTATTATTATTATTATTATTATTATTATTATTACTATTTTTTTTGCCCCAAGGTACATATGATCCCTTGGGGACTTAAATATTAATTA
>OY744605.1:18204164-18276664 GCA_963556255.1 Allolobophora icterica | reverse complement strand
CCCATTCAAACGAGCAGCCGGAGCAAACGGTTTGACCAGTTGAGATTGCTGATTTTTGTAATTCTAATTGCAAATTTATATGACGCCACCTCAGAAGGAACAAAGCAGAGGCTCACCGGACCTGACAAACAAAGCCACGATCGAGTAGAATGCTTTTCAAGCGATTAATGACATGAAGCAAAGAAAGACCAAGAAACTCAGGTCGCAGATTGGATGGTAGCTTATTCCAAACAGATGGGACGACAACAGCCAAACTTCTTCTGTGCAGAGCCTCGGAAGTTCTGGTTGGACGGGACAACCAGGTCACCTTGCACAGCAGAGCAAGGAAATCTCCGGCCAGGGATGATAAATGTATATGTCGAGGCTACATGGTCGTTTTTATTGCACTTTCGCTCATTCACTTATGAGTGCAGGATTTTTGGTTTCAGCAAATTACTAAGTAGGAATTTGAGTAAAATCTCAAGCAGAGCATTTGTGTTCCAGAATGAGCCAGACAGTTTCATTTGCTCATTTGTCATGAAATACGCTGAACTGTTGTCATGGTAATGTTTTGACATTGAAATGTGTTATGATGTCGTCATGATAATGTTTGCTTTGGAAATGCTGCCAGGTTAATGTCTTTGTCAGAAATATGTTTTGACATGGAAATACGCTGTGTAGTTGCTATAGTGAGGTCTTGTCACTGAATTGTACTATGATATTGTCATGGCAGTGTCTTTGTCATAGAAATGGGCTGCGTTGTTGTCATGGTAATGTCTTTGTCATAGAAATGCGTTGTGACGATGTCATGGAAATGTCCTGCCGTGCAACTTACCGCTGTTGTCAAGACGATATTTTGTACTAACGATCTGTGTTTTTTCTTCATAGATTTGGGTGCAGGGTGCAAAACCGTTTAGCGCCCCCTTGTCTGACGTTGAAGTGAACTTGCTGAATTGGGGCGTCGGTGCTAATATAATCACAATGCTGCTCAGCTCAACTGGAGAGGTAATTAGGCTTCAAAGAAACGCCACAGCAGAATTCTAGTCTTATCTCATTCAATAACTTTTATAGCGACACAAAAAATACTTAGCTGGAGTTCCAATTCAAAATCTCAGTGGACCTTTGACGTTCTGAGTAAGGAATGGTAAATAATTGTGAGGTATATAGGGCAAGGGAGTAATTATGATACGGTTAGATAAGTAATCTTTTGTCTGTTACCTCTATTTCCTCTTTCCCAAAAGCGTTTAAAGACCATTCTGTTCGATCGTGGTTTCATGGATGCATACATACATACATACATACAAATTGTATGCATGTATGTATGTATGCATATGTATGTATGTGTGCATGAATTTATGTATGTATGTATGTATGTTTGACTGTATGTATATATTTATGTATGTATTGTATCATACAATACATACATAAATATATACATACAGTCATACTGTCATGTATGTTTGACTGTATGTATATATTTATGTATGTATTGTATCATACAATACATACATAAATATACACATACAGTCATACATACAGTCGAGCATATATACATACATACATAAATTCATGCACACATACATACATGTGCATACATACACACACATACATACATGCATACATACATACATACATACATACATACATACATGCATTCATACTTTGATGCCTACATACTGTATACATGCATACATACGTACGTACGTACACATACACATAAAAGTCACCCGTCGTGGGCTAACGTACGCACCAAGAGCCCAACCGACAGATTCCGAATCAGAGTTGACAGATATCCGCCTGTTTACTATTCTACAATGCGAGGCGTCGTTTTAGTGATCAATAAAAAGTTTATGATGATTAAAGAGTTGATGAAGAGTAAGGTGACCGTGTTTCAAATCACTCATCCTCCACAGTCCAGTCTGCCTCTCTGCGTTGACCGACTGACCTTCAATGCTGTGACCAGATTACAGCATCGCTTTGGCGCGCCATCGTTTCACGCCTCGTGCTTTAGACACTTATGCTTTAGACACTGGTGCAATCAGAAGTTATAACTTACAATTACAGGAGAGAGCGTCCCACGTTCAGCGGACCATCTACACTTCGTAATCAGTTCAAATGTCTTCATCCTTCGCATGTTCTGATTCGACTGATTGTCCGCAGTCCAGGGCAACCAGGGCATCGCCACAGACTGAGTTCTTTGCGAAAGCGGTGGTGGGCTGTTTTTGGTCTTTAGCAAGGAACGCCATGATCTGATCGATCAATTCGATGGTCAGATTTTCAGTGGCGGCGCCAGACATTTTTTGTAACCAGGGCATAGCCAGGGCAGTCAAACAAGCAACCAGTCCAGAGGGCGATTTATGCCGCGAACAAATTCTGGGTAGGGCAAAAATTCTGGCAGGGCAACGACCAGGGCAAAGGTTTTTTGTCGGGTCATTTTCCCTGGCTCGCCCTGGTGTAGCGCCGCCACTGCAGATGTTATTTATTAACCTAAGTAGAATTACAGTTTGAGCATTGAAACGTGTTGGCCTTATATTATATGTGTTGTTTATTTCTTTTGCGTATAAAAGTCAGTAGGATCTTAAACTGTTGGTGCTTGTTTGTTTTACACGAATGTTTTGATGAAATTAATTACGGTAGAACTTTTTCATTACTTCATTGTTGTTGATTGCAAACCGTTATGTATTTAAATTGCCTTTTTTCGAAGTGTTTCTTTTCTGTGTATATTTCCAAGTTTCGTATTCACTGTTCTTTTTAGCGTTTTGACAACCAGTGTTTAATCTAGACGTCTTTGGGGGAAAATGTCCCCCCAGGATTTATGTTTCCCCCAGAGGTCAGCAAAATTACAATGTAGAGACTACGACGGAAAATTCCCCCCAGGATACATGTGGATACATGTTCCCCCCAGAGAGATGAATTCCTAAAAAAGGTCATAAACCTTTTTTGAGAGAGTAATTGCTGTAGAAAAAGTATAAATTCGGACGAAGGACTAAAAAAAGGTCATAAACTTTTTGAAGATGAAATTAGGAGAAGTCTGAAACTTTTTCAAGATGGATGAAATGACAGAAAAAATCTTGTGTAAATTCGTTGATCCCCAGAAACCTTGTTTCCCCTCCCAGAAGAGGGGGACTAGATTAAACACTGTTTGACAACGTGTCGCTTAATATTAGGTTATTATCTGACGCTGTTTCGGTTAATGTTAGGCTAGAATTTTACACCGTGTCGCCAAATATTAGGCTATAATTTTACATCGCGTCGCCTAATATTAGACCATAATCAGTTGACACCGTGTGCTCTAATTTTAGACTAGAGTTTTACATTGAGTTGTCTTACATTAGGCTATTATTTCGCACGTACGTACAGTCTATTAAAATCTCCACTAAGTCGCCAGGCTGCACGTTCTCTGTTGAGGAGAAGCAATAATCTTTGCTGTGTATATGATGCTAATATGCAAAGTGCTTTCCTTTCTCAGGGCATAAGAAATGGAGATCAGGCGCTTCTTCTACACACCCTACACAGTACAGGGATAAATTTATATGGGCCTGGTTTGTTAAAGGCTGATGATGACATTAATCTTCTCTGTATGGAACATCTGCCTGGCTACGCCGCCGTTCTTTCTGCGTGTGTGAATAGAGACGGTGTGGTCAGGCAGAAGATGCAGGACAAATGGTGGGCGTGAATTTCGGGTGTAACTCAGTCGTGATCTCTTTACTAGAAATTTCCCGGAGCTGCTTCCTTTCGCACATTTTCGCTTTCGTTGCCTGTAAACCTCCCGATTAATGCGCACGGTCTCGTCGCTTAATGGACTGTAAGCGCTTACGATGCACCTGTTCAGTGGCTTTGAGTTAACCGGTAAGCGCTTGTACACAAAAAGCAATTATCTAGCAGCGCTGAAATGGATCGGGTCTTATGCGACGTAAAGGAATCGCAGGAGTTGTAGGGGTTCTTTCTGTACGGAGTTTCGCTTATGATAGAAGCTGTTTTATTTTCGAAGAGACAAAGAATATTCTGTTGCTTTCGTTCAATGACTGTACTTAATGTTTTCATAAGCTAACACTCATACGTAAGCACCGCTCTCACCCGCTGACACAACAGTTACCACCACAGTCAACACTACCCCTACCACCACCGTTACCACCGTCGTCACTACCATCACCTCAGCAATCACCACTACCACAATCCCTACAACGATCACCATCATCACCATCATCATCATCATCATCATCATCACTGCAACTGCCACAACAACAACAACAACAACCATTATCGTTATTGTAATTGTGCATTTATATAGCGCCTCACTGAGGAAGCTACGCAGAGATGCTCCTGACAGCACAAGACCAAGAATGGTCTTCAATCGCTGGCAAACTAGAAGTAGAGACAGGACAAAAAACTATTTAAAAAACACAGTAATTTCTGGGGTTTTATGGTCTGCCTTAATTTTGATATCTCCCTACATTCGGGCCCTCATCCATTGGACCCTAATCACAAAATGTTCTTAGAATTCCTTAATCAGTTTCCACAGATTTAGTAGTTAACGCAGCTCACATTATTTTCGATTCAACTGCAAAGATCTGCTGTCAGACGTGTTCTGAATAATTCTAAGAGAGGCTTTGAATGTTTTTGATAAATTACACTCACAACGTCAGAACATTGGACTAACCCTTCAGCCCTGAAGTGAGCGACATTACAGTTACAACACAAGTTGATCTATCATCAGAAGCTCGAACGAATGAATGAATGAATGAATCAACAAGCAAATGAACGAATAAATGAATGAACGAACGAATGAATGAACGAACGAATGAATGAATGAACGAATGAATGAATGCTTAGCAATTCTTAACAAATCTAAAGCTAAACAAAAGCTTACTGAGGAAATGCTTATGAAAAGTGACGTGTGTCGGTGTGCTACTTGTCTAGACACTTCTGTAAAAAATATAATATTTGGCTTCCAATATATATATAGCGTCTTCTGCTGCCAAGTAATTATACGCCTGTATATACAATAGTTTTATTACTCTAATATTTACATTGAGCAAAACGATTGGCTGCGTTGAACAGGATGCCAAATCACACTATGAATCGCCAACATTAGATTTGCCATGCATCAATGGCAGTCAAACAGTTTGAATTATGGAGTAAATTATGGATGTCTCCCAGTTGGTGTTTCGAATACTTATTACTAGGCCTACAGCTCGTAATATCTTTCGACTAACCGTGTCCGTCATTATATGCTCATTTCGTTATATGTCAATCTTCTTCAACAAACTGCTCAGTGCTCTTACAGCATACACATTCCAAGTTAATGTTGTGTAAGCGTGATTTTATGTTGACGCAACACATAAGTGATGCGTCAGCAAGATTTTTACAGGTCCGAGCATGCTATAGCTAGCATAATGTCGTATGATCGTATCTCGTGCTTTTCTGAATCAACTCGGACAACTTGCCGACAACCATTTACTATAGGAGAGGATCGTGCATTGGTCCGTTTCTGGACACAGCTCTTTGTTTCCAACGACTTCCTGTTGCTTCAACATTTCCATTCAGCCATATCGAGAAGCCCTGTCTTGCTTATATAAGAGGTCTTTGGCTAGCACGGAAGTATCAAGCGACTATAAATGGTCGGCGCTGTAGAGCTCAGACGTTGGTATGACGTCGACAATAATACTACAGCCTCTAGTAATAAATGATCGTTGCAAGTCAACCATTCGCTTGCATTATACACTTATTCCTATTTATGATATGCAAGACATTGTGGGAATTGGGTATATATTGTAGCGCCTCTATAATATTATAGAAATATTATATATATATATATATATATATATATATATACACGTATAGGCTATAGAGAGAGATGCGTGTGTGTGTGTGCGTGCACGTTTATACGTGTATTATTGTGTATAATCATTCATGCAGATATTGACATTTACGCCGATGTTTATGGTTCATTGTCATTAAGCTTCGACGGCTTATATATAAATTTATAAATGATTCACTTCAGTTTGCGCTAAGGCACTGCGAAAGATAGGCCTAATATCATGACGTAATCACGAGCATGCCTATAAATAGCTAGATTGGTGATGCAGTTTAGACCAATTCATTTCCTTAGTATGTTTGTGTTGATATTTATATTCAAACAAAAAGGGGACTATTAAGAAACCGTTAACTCTCGGGTTTACTGATGTGTTCTTTATCAGAATAAGTTCATGTAGGATTCGCATCAGCTTCAAAAGGAAATGTAACGCGAACATCATGGGAAACGAGGAAAGTTTAAAACAGCCAGTCTAGTGTGAAATTAATTTCATTCACAGATGGTCCTTTCCGGCAACTGTTTCGTTTGATATAGTACTCTAGTTTTGTTTCCGCAAATCAATTTAATTAAAAGTTCATGAAAGCCTGGTCACAGCATTCTAACTTGGAATCGGTATACATCTTCTCTTTACACGTGAGATATATTCCCTATTTTTAATTTTCTTAACAGTAATAGTAACAGAAACAATAACAGTAGTAGTAGTTGCCTAGTATTAGTGTTAATATTGGTAGTAGTTATAGTAGTGGTAGTGGTAGTGATAGTAATAATAATAATAATAGTAGTAGTAGTAGTAGTAGTAGTAGTAGTAGTAGTAGTAGTAGTAGTAGTAGTAGTAGTAGTAGTAGTAGTAGTAGTAGTAGTAGTAGTAGCAGTAGTAGAAGTAGAAGTAGAAGTAGTAGTATCAGCAGCAACAACAACAACAACACTAGCAGCATTGATAATACGAAAATAGTAGTGACAATAGTAGCGCAGCAATAGCAGCATCAGTAACAGAGCAGCAGAAGTAGCAGTAGTAGTAGTAACAATAGCAAAAACAGCAGCAACAACGACAACACCGCCAACCACAACAAAAACAATAACGACAAAAACGATAAGTAACGGATGCACAAATAAATACATAAAATTAATTAGGCTTTGTCTCTGCTATGCTCCACTTCTCATCGTAACTGTCATCAATCGCCCGAAACTAATATCGTACAAACAACTTACGATCTAGTAACTTCGATAGCGCCTCTGCCCTAGGCTATAACTTAAGACGTATATCGCTGCAGTCGGTGTCTGAAGCGACTAGTAAGACATAAGCGGCCCGTACGTTTGATTCAAGTTCCAACGATTCGATTGATCAACGCTGGGCGCGTGAAGGCCCTCGACTGAAGATCTTTCTTCGTAGTTGAAGTTATTCTCATGGTCTGCGAACAAACATTTGAGGAAGGTCGCTTTAGACGAAAGATCCTCTAGATGTCGACACTATTGATCAAAATTTGATGTAAGTGACGTGACTGATAAATACGGCGAATAGTGATAATTATATTATCTTGATCCTATGTATCGAGTAGCGGTACGTTGTTGCTAAGCCTGCACTGAGCTGGTTGTTCATACAAACAGGATTAGCCTGGCCTAATGGTTGAACATGTGATCAATGTTTGAAACGCGTTCCATCGTTTCAGAGAGTCCAAACATTAATGGCGGTTTGCAGACTTCCCGTCGACGTTGTTCAAATGAACTGACCCAATTCTCCTCGACTTGGTGTAATTTCAAAGAACGTCAAATCGGTTTGCCTGCACGGCTGACGCTTTATGCCTATGAAAACGCCTTCCACAGCGACTCTATAGCATCGACATTGTTCAGTAACTTCTCAATTACTCTATTGTGTAGGATCCTTCGCACAAAATGTTAATCCCAGTGTGCGGGCAATATACACCTACAGCAAATGAAGTTTTCGTGTCGAAGGTGAAGAAGTTAGCCATGTTTTGAGAAGACGACCCTGTTCAGCCCACGAGAGCACCCTTTCTCTCATTTCAACTCTGACGAGCAACCGGCTTCATACGGTGCGGTCCAGTTAGATGTATATTTGTAGTGAAGGCCTGCAGTCTAATCTGGGATTCATCTGTAGTTAATTATTCAAGAATAGATTCAGCCATCTTCTGTGCACTGACCCAGTTTATTTTTGAACCGACCTGTTTAATGCCAGACAGACGTCAAAGTACCGTAGCTAAGACGTCAGGGTGTGGTAAGTGGAATGTGTGTGTGTGTGTGTGTGTGTGTGTGTGTGTGTGTGTGTGTGTGTGTGCGTGTGTGTGTGATATTAAACCGTGCAAGTGTGCATGCGTGTCTGTGCACGTGTTTGTGTATGTGTGTGTGTGTGTGTATTCTGCGTATTAGTATGTGTATGTTTATTTACATGTCTGCATGTGTGTTCGTTTATATATTTATGTAAGCTTATATGCGCATGTGTATTAGCATGTACGTATGTTCTATATGATCGTGTATGTGTTGGTGGCCGTGTGTGTTCGTGTGATTGTACATGTGTATGTGAGTGTGTCTCTGTGTTTGGTCGTGTGCATGTGTGTGTCGGTGGCCGTGTGCTGAGGTTCTTATTTCGTGAAGGCTGCGATGAGGTCGATTGGCATTGGAAAGATGATCGTCGAACTCTTCTCCGTCGAGATCTGACTGAGAGTCTGAAGGTAGCGCAGCTGAAGCGCAGTCGATGATTCGTTTATGATGTCAGCGGCGTCCTTCAGAGCCCTCGCCGCCTTCTGCTCTCCCTCGGCCGCGATCACCTGCAACAGCCATCACATTCGTCCAGAATAACGGCAACAATCAAAGAAGCCAGGCGGCGAATAGGAACGCCACTTCAAAGGCATTCATGTATTTTTCAAAAGCAATCTGATCATCTACTTTCGCACCTTAATTTTTTTCTGATGGTCGTGGCGTAATATATATTTGGTAGATGATGGCGGATAGGTTGAGTTATCATAATAATCGCCGTCATCATCATCATCATCATCATCATCATCATCATCATCATCATCATCATCATCGTCGTCGTCGTCGTCATCATCACCTTCATCATCGTCGTCGTCATCATCGTCATCATCGTGATCATCCTCATCATCCTCATCATCATCATCATCATCATCATCATCATCATCATCATCATCATCATCTTCGTAATCAATTGTCATCATCATCATCATCATCATCATCATCAATCGTCATTGTCGTCGTCATCCGCACCATCAACAACGCCATCTGCATCGTCGTTGTTATCGTCATTGTCATTATCAGCATCATCATCACCATTATCGTAACGAGGCTACACGCGGTACTTCAAAGCAGCTACAACCCGTCGGCAAGTTTTGAAGTCTTCCTGTCATTAGTCGGCATCTTTAATCTTCGTTTCACGTTCGGCTTCATTCAATGATGCGTCGTGGCGCTTGATTACAAACGGTCTTTAATCTCTGGCTTCGAATCATGGTGTCTCATTCAAAGCTGTAGAACCGTGTGATCCGTCCTGTTGTCCGGTTGCCGGAGTTCCGTTGTCGCGTTGGCACCTTCTTTGATAATAATGGGCATTTTAGTTTCCGCCTGGGTTGTCAAATCTTCGGTCAAAAGATCTGCCATGCCTCAACCGCCTACGGCTCTTGTTGTTAGAGACACGCATAACACAGTATTTAGATTACATTACCGTAGCTTATTAGTTCGCGTGTAACCGACGTGTTATAATAGAGCCATCTAAGTACCTTTCAAAGGAGCTCTTCGCTAGTGACGAGAATTAACCTTACCTTGCCTAATATGCCGCCTTAGTTTTACCTTGCATTACCTGGATTTACATGGCCGACTTCGTGTCATGTTACCTTGTCTCATAATTTTAATCGCAAACTGTAATTGTAATAAAAATCAGAGTCATTTCAACAGAAACAAATCATTTATATTATTATTATTATTATTTATTATTATTATTATTTTTATTATTATTTATTATTATTATTATTATTATTATTATTATTATTATTATTATTATTATTATCATTATTATTATTATTATTATTATTATTATTATTATTATTATTATTATTTATAATTATTATTATTATTATTATTTTTTGCCCCAAGGTACACAGGATCTCTCAGGGACTTCAACATTATTTACAGTGTAGAACTGTCTCAAATGGGCTCTTTTCGTCTAGTTCTAAGTTGGTGAAACTACCCATAAAGGCCACCGCGTTGAAACGTTGAATCGTAATCGCAAGTCGTTGGAGCAAAAAAGTCGTTTCCCGAACGTTCCCCGTAACAGTTTTGAGGCTCTGACCAAGGGCAGAAAGGAAGGCCAAGCCCTCATTGTTAATCGGGCCCAGGGTTTCAAATGCCAAGGGAATAAAAAAAATGGGTGGTGGACAGCTGGCAGTATTTGTCGTGTTATTATTATTATTATTATTATTATTATTATTATTATTATTATTATTATTATTGTTTTTTTTTGCACCCGAGGTAGTTCTGTTCCCTCGGGCTAAGAAACTATGTCCGAAGACTGTGCGGTGGGTATCTGGAACGACTCACTCGACAAGATCATGCTGCTCGAAGGTACCCCTGAAGGCGACCTTATTATTATTATTATTATTATTATTATTATTATTATTATTATTACTAGAGTATTTGCCCGTCATATTATGACGGCAATGTAGGCCTATATAATTATCTCTTTGGTTAAAATGCTCTGATCATATTACCCGTCATATTATGACGTCATATTATGACGGCAATGTAGGCCTATATAATTATCTCGTTGGTTAAAATGCTCTGATCATATTACCCGTCATATTATGACATCATATTATGACGGCAGTGTACATAGGCCTATATAATAATGTCGTTGGTTAAAATGGTCTGATCGCCGTTGTCAAGACGGCAGTACTGACGTCACAAACGGTTTCTGTTTCACAATAAAACAGAAACCGTTTGTGACGTAGCGTCCTCCGACAGACGGACACTCTATGGATATTATATGTATAGATTATTATTATTATTATTATTATTATTATTATTATTATTATTATTATTATTATTATTATTATTATTATTATTATTATTATTATTATTATTATTATTATTATTATCTCTGACCAAACGGATTTCGGTCATACTTCTCCAACGGAATAAGATTGCTGACTACTTTCCAATTGAAAGTCGTGCAAAGTAAAGACATTGGTTCGCCTGGAATTGCTAGCAATCATTAGCACTGATTACTTCGATGTAGCGTGACCCAGAATTAATGTCCATGTACTTGCGCACAATAATAGCTATTCTGTTACAATGCCCATGGGAGGAGATCAAAGAATGAAGCCAAAAGTACAGATTTTCGCGTACATCGCCGGCCGTTCCCTCGTCGGGCTTTAAGGGACTGTTCGACATCCTGTCGTGTTAGTAGTCGCGTCGTCTTTTATTTTCATCACCATTGTCTCAACGAATATCGCCGTAATCGTCCGTTCGAAAATGCTTTATTTGACCACAGGGTGAATCCAACAAAGATAAATTATATGCTAAATAAAAATTCATTAAAACTAAAAGGATTCAGTATTCAGTCAATTGTTTTTCACATCAGTAATTCGCTTTTTTATGATTCTATTAAGATAAGCAGATTCTGAGAGTTTTTGACGCCTTGTATGAAGCATTGCTGAATGCAAATCCATGCTTCTTGTTATCGCAACTGTCTGCAAAGAGTGAGTTCTCTCCTTTCTTCTTTTGTCGCGTTCTACGCCTTTTTGCTGCCAAGAACAATACATAATCGTTCGTAATGTTCAAACACGAACCAGTCTGCCATCAAAATGTTGAGTGTGACCGAATGTCTTTCTTTAAATCATCTCTGCGACAGAGGTCAACCTTGTGCGTCTCCATACTTTAGCGCTAGTTCCTGGGCATTGTAGGGAATTCTCAGGCTTCTCCTCGTGTACCTGGGCATTGTACCGTAATGTGACGTCAAGAAATTTTATCTAACTATAAGCTTTCGAATACGCATGAAATCTTACAACAGCTCATTCTCATATGATAGGTGATGCTTGAATGCCTGGAGAATTCATCGCCGCACATAATAGAACCAATATATGAAGAAGAAGCTTCCTGAAAGACTGACAGAATAAAGTCACATTCAGAGTTCCATTGGTCTTATAGAGATCCAATCAAGTATGGAAGCTTTTCTTTCTAGTTCCCGGTCTAAACGAGAATCACGGGCGCTGGAGTCCCACATAGTATTACGATCTGTCGAGCATAATTATGTTGAAGAAGACGGTAGTGACGAATAACAGGAAACTGGGGAACAGGAAACTCTCAGCTTGAGTGTCGCCGACCCCAAGGATGTCTTAGAAGCCGGACAGCCAAACTGCGGTGCTGCAACGCTTCTTCAAACGTCTTCCTCTTTTTGTTGCAGCGCAAGATGGCGGGAACGACCTCATCTTAATTACGATGAAACTGGTTTACTGTTTGGTTAGATCTGCAGGCCCAATCATGCTAGTTTCGAATCCCGCTAAACTGACTTGCCAGAGTAGACGTTCTCCCAAGTCTCCACACTAGAACGGCGAAAACCTTCAAGACTATGTAGCGGCTCTCCAGCGATAGCCGGGTCACGCAGCAATACTTTTAGAAGTAAGTTTCATTCTTCGGAATCAGATATCATCAATGGAAAATTTCATATGAAAACTAAATCTGGTCATTGATATGATGAAAATCTTTAACTATTTTTTCATGCGAAGCTTTCGTAGAAGAAATCTGCGAATGATGTGTTCAAACGGATGTTTTGTCTCCTGAGCAGTGAATTCAATCAGTGCTTCCAAATATGGAAGATCGGTATCAATACAACATCTGACTTTCAAATATTTTGCAAGAAAATATCTTCCAAGAAAATAGCGACTTTTAATGGGACACTGAAGAAAAGTGCAGAGTTCACAGCTATTGAAGTGTACATATTGGGGAAAAAATTGTTCAAACGTTGATTCAACAGTGAACTTAACTTCCGCCATATCGTCATTCGAAAGTGATAAATAATAAAAGAGTGTGTGAAATCCAAGCAACGACTGTACGTCTCTATCAAAAAATGAGTCAAGCGGGGGCAACAACAAAACATTCACAAATGAAAATTCCTTCAGATCGCTTTGAAGATCAGGCTCTTGCACAATTCGCTCACACAAATACTGCACTTCATCGTATTGGCGACACTTGTAAAGGTACAAAGCACGATAGCAGTCAGCTGTGTTGCATTGAATGTCAAAGTCGTTGCGAATCACATTGTAGAATGAAATCATATTTTCCAGAGCATATTCCATTAGAACATCAATTACTCTTTTTTTGACTGTCAAAGGATTCGTAGTTGTAGCCAGGGTTTCTGTCAATGCATCTGTTCTGTGATAAACAATCTGTCTGGTAGCATTCAAATGAGAATCTGACTTCATCGAAATAATGCATTTCGGTTTTATCAAAGCCTTCACATATTCGTCCATAGGAAATGCTGAGTCCGGCAAATCACGATAAAAATATAGATGTTTGGATATTCCTCTTTCGGCAGATAATACAGTTAAATAATGAGCAAAGATCTCGGGTGAAAGACGCAGATCAAGATAAAGCCGTTTGCCAAAGTAATGAAGATTGTTGCCAGTGATCTTCTTGTGAAGCACACACAATCCAACGATTCTTGCGACATCGTCAATAAACAGCAAACAACCTGCATTCAGTGTCTCCTTATCCTCTTGGGAAGGCTGACCCACGAGAACTGATAAGCAGAAGCGTATTGCTAATTGGTGTTCTGATGTTGCAAAGTGGATAGCAGCGAGATAGGCCAAAGCTGCAGGACCAATGCAGTTGCATCTAGAACCTTCGTATTTTAAAGCTCTTCTAAGAAACTCGTTTGACATGAGAGACAATAGTTGAAATTCCGGACGACTATTTGATCCAGTTAAATTTCTCAAGAGATTCTCAGCACGCAGAAATTGAAACCGACAACTTTGTGCTCTGTAGGCTTTCGGAAAGTTACGATACTGACACCTTACAATATTTGGTTGGTTCGAAATTCCATTGACAAATTCAACAAAGAGACTGCTATCCCATGAAATCTCTCCGCAGCCTAAACCATATGCTACATGCAAAATATGCAGTAGGATGTCACAGTACGTGAAACATAAGACGTTGTGTAGGCCTACTGTTGGAAGCTCTCTCAGTCGCCAGTGTGTATTTGATGTAACTGTACATCTGTTATTATATCCCGATACGAAGCTCTTTCGCAGTCCTGAATTGAATCCGCCTTTTATTATAGAACGACAGCTCTTATGTGCATGTGCGAATGTGTCATAAAAATATAAATCCACTGATTCTGATTCGGTCGCTTTCCAAAACTTGAAGAGAAACAGCATGAAATCCTCTAAATGCGGCATTACATTCATTGTGCTTTTAAGCTTGAAATGTCTCCGAATGAATGGCAGTATGTAATTCTCCACGAACCAATCACAAAGAATGCCTGAATTTCGGAATTCATTTAGTCGTTTTATAGTCTTGTCACGGATTGTGAAGTTCGATGATTCATGAAATAAATTTGCTTCAGGAATAAAATAGTTCGGGCAGTGCCTCTTCCGTAGCCAGTCTGAAAGCTTCTTCAATAACTCACAGCAGATCGTAATAGCAGAAGAGGAATTCCACCATTCAGGTGACATCACTTCACAAGTCCATAACATCAGCGTCTTTAAATGATATGTACAGAGAACCTCATCGTCCTTTGGACAATCCTTTTGTATTAATTCTCTCTTGCAGAAGAATCTCAACAAATGGTAGACAATCTGCTGAATTTGAGACCAACTCTGAAGTAAAATTACCTCCGCCAATGAAAATGAAAACCTCCATTGTCGTTCATCGTCTCTGCAAGAACGATGCTTAACGAAGACAACATGACAACCATTTTGCGTAACCTTGGCGATTGTATCAATGGTCGGCCATCCATTATTTCTAGGTCGTTTAAGCCAACTTTGGGCTTCTTTAGGCCATTGTGGGCACCACACGCTTTGGACGAAATCACGTTCGAAACAATAACCATCAGGCGTTTCGCTTCGATGTTTGGTTGCTGGACCACTTATGATTATTTGCCAGACGTTTCTTTCCGGTAAAGAAAGGGAATTCCTATCTGCAAAAGGATCCATATCTAGCGTCGCGTAGCCGTTTGAAAAAGCTGCATGTTTAAATTTGTACTTTTTATATTTCCAATTATAGTTCATTTTGCCTAAATATCGTAATCCAACAAAACCTGGAAACCCATGGCATGATTCAATCCTGCAGCACCTGATTGTATCTGCTAGGCCACTCCTATCCCTTGGCAACACTGGAAAGTCGCCACTGAAGACCAGCTCATTGGTTTTGGCGACCAAGGCATCTACGTCATCAGTGCATGTATTCGGCGGTCGGATATAGAACTCAGCACGGCTGCCACAAAAAATTGAATAGTCATTTGGTGCAGTGGTCTGGTTTTCTATTAAGTTATGCATATGATCAGAAACAAGAGGAAATGACTTTGGAAGTAATTGGCACGTGCTAACGATGAACCCAGATGCCATTTCTTCATTCGATTTACCCACATGTTCCGTCATCCTAAATGAAAAGAACTACAGTTCTACATCCTAAAAACTCATCATCATCATCATCATCATCATCATCATCATCATCATCATCATCATCATCATCATCAGCAGCAGCAGCAGCAGCAGCAGCAGCAGCAGCAGAAGGAAGAACTGAGTTCTAGTTCATCACGTTGATCAAGTACCGTCAATCACTTTTATCACTCACATTTCGACCAATCGTGTTTAGTAGACTGTCTGGCTTCAGCTAACCATCTTTCTGATGGCGATCTGAAGTCCTTGACTCTACCTTTAACCTAACCCTAGTCTCTACCCCTACGAATAACAGACATAATTACTGATAAGTAATCTTTAATAAAATATACTGTTACAAACCCAGGTAATTCAACTCAACGAACCATGTTCTACGTAGCAATCTCTACTGGCCAAAACCTTTCACTGAAAAAAACTGAAAGATGTACTAGACAATATGCTGCAAAATGTAAAATACGCGGCACTATGTATTGCACTTGCTCCCATTGAATTAAAATATCCGTTTAAGTACAGTCTACGTCAGGGGTGGGCGAACTCTTTGCACACCGGGCCACGGGTAATAAATTTTTCACTTTTAATAACGACTAACATGAAAAGAAGTTTACTTATTTATAATATATTAAATATACTTTGGCAATTACTAGTGAGATGTATGCAGATGTGAGCATGAATTAACAAGTTTCCCATAATCGGAGTGATAGCACTGACTGCAATTCGCAGTTTCAGTTCAAGTTTAGATCAGAATTTTTTGGTTTCTTAAATTTTCTGAAGAATTTTGGGGGCCGGATAAAAAGTGTTGGCGAGCCGGATCCGGGCCGCGGGCCGTAGTTTGCCCACCTCTGGTCTACGTAGTCTACCTAGGGGTTCACGATAGTGTAGTGGTTAGGGCGCTGGACTGTCAATGGAGAAGTTGGGGTTCATATTCACGCCAGGGCAGAAATTTGGTTCGAGATTTCTGCTCCACCTGCGCCCCTTAGCATACTCAGCTATAATGAGTACATTGACCGTGGAATGATGAGACGGCGAGGGAGAGGCTAACATATGCCAAGGCTAACAAAATGATGTATGTAGGCCTAACACTTATAAACCAATTCTGCCTCAGGACTAGCTTAAGGGACTGCTCTTCTGCTTCTGCTTCGTCTTCTGCTTCTTCTTCTTCTTCTTCTTCTTCTTCTTCTTCTTCTTCTTCTTCTTCTTCTTCTTCTCCTCCTTCTTCTCCTCCTTCTCCTCCTTCTCCTTCTTCTCCTTCTTCTCCTTCTCCTTCTCCTTCTCCTCCTTCTCCTCCTCCTTCTCCTCCTCCTTCTCCTCCTCCTTCTCCTCCTCCTTCTCCTCCTCCTTCTCCTACCCTCCTCCTTTTCCTCCTCCTTCTCCTACCCTCCTCCTTCTCCTCCTCCTCCTTCTCCTCCTCCTTCTCCTCCTCCTTCTCCTCCTCCTTCTCCTCCTTCTCCTCCTCCTTCTCCTCCTCCTTCTCCTACCCTCCTCCTTTTCCTCCTCCTTCTCCTACCCTCCTCCTTCTCCTCCTCCTCCTTCTCCTCCTCCTTCTCCTTCTCCTTCTCCTCCTCCTTCTCCTCCTTCTCCTCCTCCTTTTCCTCCTCTTTCTCCTCCTCCTCCTTCTCCTCCTCCTCCTTCTCCTCCTCCTTCTCCTCCTCCTTCTCCTTCTCCTTCTCCTTCTCCTTCTCCTTCTCCTTCTCCTTCTCCTTCTCCTTCTCCTTCTCCTTCTCCTTCTCCTTCTCCTTCTTCTTCTCCTTCTCCTTCTCCTTCTACTTCTCCTTCTCCTTCTCCTTCTCCTTCTCCTTCTCCTTCTCCTTCTCCTTCTCCTTCTCCTTCTCCTTCTCCTTCTCCTTCTCCTCCTCCTTCTCCTTCTCCTTCTCCTCCTCCTCCTTCTCCTTCTCCTTCTCCTCCTCCTTCTCCTTCTCCTTCTCCTCCTCCTTCTCCTCCTTCTCCTCCTCTTTCTCCTCCTCTTTCTCCTCCTTCTCCTCCTCCTTCTCCTCCTCCTCCTCCTTCTCCTCCTCCTCCTCCTTCTCCTTCTCCTTCTCCTTCTTCTCCTTCTCCTTCTCCTCCTTCTCCTTCTCCTTCTCCTTCTCCTTCTCCTTCTCCTTCTCCTTCTCCTTCTCCTTCTCCTTCTCCTTCTCCTTCTCCTTCTCCTTCTCCTTCTCCTTCTCCTTCTCCTTCTTTTTCTCCTTCTCCTTCTCCTTCTCCTTCTCCTTCTCCTTCTCCTTCTCCTTCTCCTTCTCCTTCTCCTTCTCCTTCTCCTTCTCCTTCTCCTGGGCGCAAACATTTTTGGGGGCCCTTTTGAACGTGTAGACTGAGTAGCGGCGGCGATCTTAGTTGACAGTTGGGGGACACGGGACACTTTTGAACTGATGTGGTCAAAGGAGAGTTGAATTTTTTTTACCTTTTTTGGTATTTCTTCAAAATGTGGGGAACAACTGTATACTCTGTCCCCCCACTGTTAAAGGGGGTCTTGTCTCATCGATCCCCCCGCCCCAAGATCGCAGCCCATGAGACTGAGAGTCGGAAGCTCTGGTGCTTAGCCAATCAATTGCAAAAACCCACCAAGTTGAACTTGAAACCGTTTAGTGAGTGTCATTGACCCTGTAATTATGATCACTTATAGAAGCTGTTTCAAGGAATGTGAAGTTGTTTAGTTAAATGTTATATTTTATAACTGAACAAATATTTTCATTCGTTTGGGGGCCTCCGAGATTTGGGGGCCCTAGGCGCGCGCCTAGTGCGCCTACGTGTAAGCGCGCCTCTGTTGAGGCCTATACTCGGTCACCAGATTAGGAGAAAAAGAACAGTTCATCAAGATTTCCTGAGGTAGGTACGAAGCGTTGGCGACTCCAATTTTCTTAGCGTCAGTATAATTTGAGGGCAGGTGGCTAGTCCTCCTCTTCGGTATATATTTCTACATAGACTAAGCTATTTTCAGACGAAATTACCCGACGTCAGAACTGCACAGTTTACAATATCGAATAGCTTCGGCGAAACCAGGATCTGAATATCAGCCGAAGATATTTTAGACGCATTATGAATAGAATATATAAGAAATTCCCAATCCTGGTAAAAACCATTAAGCTGGTGTAATATAGTGGTTACTGGTTCACCATTAAAATATGGCAAATATCGTTCAGAGCACCAAGAAATCAGTTAGTAGTTGGCTAGATGCTGCTGTATTTAACACAACAATCTATCCCTAGTGACAATATGACTAGGCGATTTAATGCTGGAAGATATTCCTAATGAAATGCTCAACGAAGGTCACGAAACGTATACGCCTGCAAAATGGCTACCGTTTTCTGTTGCTGATAATTTTACGTACATAACTGCTTTATATTGCCACTGTTATGAGACGAATACTTGTGACTTCGCCCTAAAGAAGGCATCTGGCTACAGCCTGAGAAGATAATTTTCAATCGCTTGCTTATAATTTTAACCAAGAAGGTTTTCAAGTAGGACAATTTTAAAATTATCCCCAAAAGTGTTGACGAAAGCAGGATATCGTAGAATCCGTTACATCCCTCTACCTGAACTGGATTTCAAGCACAGATAAAATCTTTCACATGTCCGACTGAAATGGAGACAGATAACTACCTACCCATCCACTAATGCATCAGATTATTTCTTAATAAAAATCATCCAACGTTACCTTGAAGAGGCCGAGAGAGTGAACTGAGTTCTTTCCGATGATGGTCGAGTGATGAAGTAGCCGTGGGTTTTTCTAACTACAGTTATAATAATTATGTTTAGGTCATTAGGATAATTATCGTATGACCTTGTATAATTCGCTTCAGTGTGTGCGTTGCCTGGTTTGTTTTGCATCACGACGTATGACTGCACAGGCAACCTTACTGTGTTGCTTTGCATTCTGTTATTATTTTTCCCCGAGGTGGACATGCTCACTCGGGTGTAAGAAAAAGATTATTATCAGTATAATTATTTTTTATCATTAGTAGGAGTATTATTGCTGCTGTTGCTGCTATTATTATTATTATTATTATTATTATTATTATTATTATTATTATTATTATTATTATTATTATTATTATTATTATTATTATTACTATTATTAATTTATTGTTTACTCCGATGCTGCCATGATCCCTCAGGTTCTAAAAACAATGTCCGAAGACAATAGAATTATTAATGTTTTTGCTGTTGTTGTTATTGTTGTTATTGATGATGTGTAATTATTATTACTATTACTATTATCATTATTATTATTATTATTATTATTATTATTATTATTATTATTATTATTATTATTATTATTATTATTATTATTATTATTATTATTATTATTATTATTACGAACATTTTTAACATGCGCAGAGTCACACAGAAATGCGAACCTGAGGCCAGTGAATAGACCTACCTCACCTTGCCTTACCTTCAAAACGAAAGTGTTTGCTACTGACCTTTGCCCTTGCTTCTCTGGCTGCTTCCGCCTCAGCCGCCATCGCCCTTTGCAACTGAACTGGAATGCGGACGTCTTTACTGCAAGGAGCAAGAAACTCGTTTCAACAGGTATACCCTGCGTTTTCAGAGGGCGACTAGAATCCCGCATCCCATAGATATTCATTTTCTCAAGTCTCTAATTTTAATGTGACGGTCACAGCAGGGCATATTTTAACTGTATAACTAGTGGGACAAATGTCCCAGTAGTGTTAGGATTTGTCCCAGTAGTTAGGCTGATTTGTCCCAGGCAATGTATGGTTAAAGTATAAGTAGTGGGATAAAATGTTGGAAGAGTTTTAAGATTTGCCCCAGTAGGAAATTCCCAAAAAGGTCATGAGCTTTTTCGGGAGATGAATTCCTAAGAAAAGGTAGTGAACGGTTTTCGAGAGGTGACTTTTTCTGGAGATGACTTCCTAAAAATACGTCATCAACTTGTTTTGTGAGAAGAATTCCGAGGAAAAGGAGATGACTTCCTAAAAAAAGGTCATCAACTTTTTCGGGGAGATGAATTCCCAGAAAAAGGTTATCAAAGTTTTTCAGAGACGAGTTCCAAAATTTTGTCCCAGTAGTCTAAATTCCTTAAAATATGCACTGCATCACAGTCTGGACATAATTACGACGGGCGGGCTGATTCTAGTTCAGCTCTACACCCAAAGCCATCCACATCACTGCCCCTTCTACTTTAGACGTAAAATGAGCGTTCCCTGCTCATAGTGCCCCTTCTCTCCTAGAAAGGTTCAGGATTGGCCGCTTCCTTAAAGCCCTAGGTTTTAGGTTTGGCGGTTTCCCTCGTAGAATGAAGTGACCAACGACTGTAGGCGGTTCAAGTAAGCATCTGTCGGCCAATGGGCGTTGATTTCATTTTGGTTTACACATGTTACAAGCATAGGCTGCTGAATTTAATTATATGCATAGCCTAGGCAACATCGTCCGCTTTGTGGAATGGAGGCGAGGCGCAGGGACGGTCGGTCGATCGGTGGTAGCCCCCACCCTAGGCCCTTCACCCTCCCTCTGGCCTACCCCGATCAATTGACCACTTGTATATATAACCGAGCTTTGGGTCGTAAACCTGTATATAAATGCCAGCTGTTGATGCTGTCACCGTTGCCTTATTATACCCGGAACACTAAAGACAATAAGCTGTATTTCATATTCTAAGAATTTGCACCAGTATCAGATGCTAATATACAGCCTAAGGAAGAGAGACTAGGTCACATGCCAAATTATGCTAATGAACTTAGGAAATGAACTTAGGAAATGTCCTTTCACAATTGAGTCTTGGTTTGCAGTACTCATTCTAGTTTGAATTTCGCTGCAGCAGAGTTGAGCTTCGTAATTTCTTCACTTCATAGCCATTTTAAATCGCATAGTCGATACAGCTTATATCTCGTGTCTGTATATTATATTATTATCTTATTTCAGTAGTGGACCTTATAGTAGTATAACATTGTATTTCGTTAGTGGACATATATTAGTATCATTATATCGAACTATTTCCAAAGATGGATGGAGACTACGCTGTACCAACGACACCGACTTCAGGTGTTGCAGTTGGCAACATGCGAACATTTAAAAAACGGTTGTCTGATGGATCTACCAAGAGTTATAGCTACCCTTACGTTTCTGTAAGGAAACATTTTGAATTAACTTTTACAACCGACAGTGATAAACTTAAATTTGAGCAAAAATGTGAGGACATTCGCTTGGCGTTGGGAGTAAAAAGTTTGAGAGAAGTTCTGGTGAAAGTCATAATGGATGTTGACACCAATAAGCTCTCTTCTGCAACTCAACATCCGCAGCAGACACTCACGATGTCTTCAGTCACGGAAGAAGTAAGTGAATCAACTTCACTGACTGATCCAGCATCTGTCACAGCAGCAATATCAGCAGCTCCAGCAACAGCTTTGGAGACTGCACATGAGAATTTTGTTGGGCAGTGCTCCAGCATTGCCCAGTTGATCGACACAATCTCACAACATTCATCCACATGTGTGACGCCGTATTCAGTGAAGTCATGGACACACAGTGGTCATGTGCTGTCGGTGGATATGGAGTGTGCGAAAAAACACTCCTTTCAGTGGAGTTCCTCATCCACAATAGACAGCGAGCGGAAGGAATTTGAAGTCAACCACCGAGTGATGTTGAGCTACCTGGCCTCTGGTATGACACCCATACAGTACGAGCGCTTTAGCGACTTCAGTCGGTTTGGACTATTGTCAGACCTTTTCCGCAGGAGGAATATGGTTACATTTAGTGCCATTTCTGAGAACCTGCGAAAGCAATCTATATTTGGCGCTAGAGCGCAGGAGTCTTCACTGTCGCCTGATGGAGCTATCTCTATAATGACTGACGCACGACATCATTGTAGACGAAATAGTTATCACACCGACCATGTTGCTATCGGGTTGAAAACTCACAAAGTCGTTGATATTCAACACATTAACGGGAATGATGATAACTGTTCACAGCGTCACGAGGCAGTGGGATTCGACAGGATGTACGAGAGCCTGGATCTCAGCAACATTAAAGTTGCCCATCATGTGCATGATCGAAACATGACAATCAACAAGCGCCTACGTGAGAGGAAGCAAGCCAGGAATTCCAATGACCGCTGGCACTGCACCCGTCCTATAACAGCCGGGGTGAAAAAAATTGGGCAAGGAGCACAAAAAAACATTGGAAAAACATGGCATCCCGAGCTTTCTGACAAGGGTGCTGCCATTCGAAACCACGTCTATTGGTGTATGGACAATTGCAATGGAGATGCCCAAACCCTGCGTAAGCTCATAGAATCATGCATCCCTCATTTTCAGAACAACCACAGCAAGTGCCATGAAACTTCCCACTGCAAAGAGCCGGGGCATATGATTGAAGTTCGAATTGTTTCAAATGAGGCTGCAATTACAATGCTCCAGGACTGTGACAATATTGTATGATACACTAAAATCAAACATATCAGTGCTACATAACCATCAACCGTCATTACACATAACCACCTTAGCATTCTGCTGTCTACTCTGCTTGACCTCCCCGGATTTTGGCCTGGCATAGGACAGAGAGATGTGTGGCAGAGCTGATGTGTGGCAGAGCTGACTGCTATCACACGCGTCCACAGGTGGCGGATAGTGGAACGACCTCTAGAAATAGAGGTCAGCTGCGAAATAAGCAGGGTTATATCTGACGAATAAGCAGTCGCGGACCAACAGCGGCAAGGCTAGTAGGGCACACTGTAGAAAAAGAGTGGCATTTTGCTTGACAACTAAAAGCTGCAAATATCCAATAACAGCCTTGTGACATGGGAGCACATGACTCAATTTAAATAAGCCTGATGACCCTCTGCCTAGCGGGCATGTGTTCATCACCAAGACTAGGTCCACAGCGGAAAACTGTGGTTGATGCCACGAAGGGCATCCGATCTGTAACAAGATGCTCCAATCTGTATAAAAATGAATCTGTGGCTTACCCCCCCTCAACGAGGTCCTAATCCAAGCAAGAAAAAAGAAGATTGAACGGACAAGGGACTGTGGCCATTGCAAAATTGATTTGACATAGCACTTATGAAAAACCTAGTCTCCGTAACGTGGTTTTCGTGTGGCGCCGAGCAATTGAGGGCAATTCAGGTTTAAATCCACCTCTGAGTAGGAATCTTGAAGAGGCGCTATATAAATTTAAAATGGGGGAATGTTATGTTACATTGAATCATAGCTATGACAGGTGTACATAAGCAGCTCACAATCGATAAAATTCTGCTTTATGTCAGAAAGTAAGTGTACAATAAAAATCTCTCTGTCTAAACAAAGTCCGGCGAATTATCCAAAGTATCAATGTTACTCCCACTTGTGGCCCATGTAAGGCGTGCCTGTTGGATTCGGATACAACGATCTCACTTTTCGCACTACGCAATCTGGCATTATTTCCCGCATGTGAAGTACACCGTTCGATTCCGTTAGTTTCTTGGCCAGATATAATGGGCTCGTCCACCCACCCAAGTTGCAAATGATCTTCCAATATTTTCCATAAATTACTCTTCGTATTGGACTGTTAGCTGCATGCGCTGCTTGTCCTCCGCCAAGCCAACCTGGAGATGCAGAACCCACGCACGGAGAGAGAAAACAAAGAGGACAGGCGCCTTCCGATTGATGATTTTCACCCTGCAGCTGCAAATGATCAGCTGACACTTGAATGTCATGACTGTTTTGAGCCTCAATTTCTGACTCTGTACTATTTCCATTGGACGCGACCAAGACCTCCTTCGAAGCGGCATCCATACAAGATTTTCTTCTCTTTGGTGGTTCCAACTCTGCAATTGGAACAAAGGCAGTTTCGATTGGTTGGAGATATATTTATAATGTCATCAACATACAATTAGCTCTTTCGACTTGACTTGAACGACAGCTTAGCTGGGTTATGCATATGTTTATTGTCTTATTACATATCGTAATAATAATAATCATGGTAATTTTAATAATTACATTTTTAATTGGCCATTTATTATCATTACTGCTGTTACTGCTGTTCACATCAGTTGTCATTATACTAACATTGCTGATGTTATTATTACTATGTATTTCTATAGCATGGTTTGAGCTAAATATTTGCAAGGATAATAAATGCAATTTAATTTAATATTTATAAATCTTAGTTCAATCTTATTTGCGCACGTATAGCGCTACCTGAAGAACAATAGGGCCTACTTGTACAGGGTTCACCACACAAAACAATTTATACAATTTCAGTATATATATATATATATATATATATATATATATATATATATATATATATATATATATATATATATATACGCATCGTCTTCATAATTACCAATTTTTTCAAAATTCCAGTTGTTGTGAGCAAAAAATGCCCGTATGGCTTCCTCTTGATCGCCATCTACCACAATAGTAAGTTCGTATTTGTTCATGGCAATCTAATCGCATATAGAAACTACAGACTTGTTTCTCAACCCTGTAAGTATCTTCATAGCAATGAACTCCATAGTAATATGAGTGTATGGGGGGGTAAATTTGGATAATTGGAACAACTTGTATACATTCTAGAAGTACAGGTATGACCTCTAGCCAGCTTACCTGGCTTTCGTATACACAAATTAGTCGACCCACAGCTCGGTTATATATATACAAGTGGTCAATTGATCGAGGTAGGGCCTGTACGGGGTATGCCCTGTCGGGTCTAGTCTGCCCTAGCGATGCATCTCCATCCATCCGTCCGACCGCTAGAGGGCCAGAGGGAGGGTGAAGGGCCTAGGGTGGGGGCTACCACCGATCGACCGACCGTCCCTGCGCCTCGCCTCCATTCCACAAAGCGGACGATGTTGCCTAGGCTATGCATATAATTAAATTCAGCAGCCTATGCTTGTAACATGTGTAAACCAAAATGAAATCAACGCCCATTGGCCGACAGATGCTTACTTGAACCGCCTACAGTCGTTGGTCACTTCATTCTACGAGGGAAACCGCCAAACCTAAAACCTAGGGCTTTAAGGAGGCAACACTTTGAAGTTCTGTCTCAGGATCCGACCTAGAAGGCGCTATAAAAATTACCAGATACAAATACATACATACATACATGCATACATACATACATACACATATATGCATAGTTACAAATAATACAAACATGTATTTGTGGGACGGTAGGGGATAAGTTAGGGCACTGGGCTTGTAACGCGGAGAGTACAAGTTCGAAAATCTTCTGTGACGTTTGCTGCATAAGTAGGCCTACCTTGAGCAGCCCTTCATTTACCATTAATTCAAAGGCTCCTCAGACTTTGATTCACTGAGCTTGTTCTAACAATAAATGCAATATAGTAATAATGATAACAATAAATCCATACTTATGTACAAACATACATATTTAGAAAGTATGGAGGACCGAGTTTAGACATTTGATTCACGTCATTCATCGTATTAGCGCATTGTGACGCAGTTATAATCTCAGCATGATAAAGACGGCTATACATGTAGTGAAGCTACTGCTGCTTCTGCTGATTATGAGGCAGACAACTATGATGAGGAAAGCAGCAAAATTCAGATGATGATGATGCAGGTGGAAAAAACCTGAATGTCAGAGTCGATACTTAACATTTCGACGCGTTCGACCTTAACGCCCCAAGGATCCGTTGCTTCGTCCAAACAGGCCTAGAAAACGGACAACAAGATGAACAACAGTTAACCAATAGCAACAGACAGGATAGTTAACAGAACACGGAAAACTGCGGATAACTATCTGGCATGTCAATTACAACGATTATAGTTATTTACGCTACACTGCATTCCACTGCACTACAAACACTTCACTACACATCAATAGGCCTACACTTCACTGCACTCAATGACAGAGTTTAATTAACACGAATAACACGATACCTGTCTCATTATTTTATCGTTTGCATTTAAATAACGCCAATTTGTAATGACCAAACATCAGTCAATGGCGCAAATCAAGATGCGTGAGGGACTTGTCCAAGGTCTTTACACATTAAATTTAAACGGAAGGTTTGATTCAATGCTCGGTGATCAACCAGCGCTGAGTGCAGACCCTGTGGGTGACAGAAATCTTGTAGATAGCTAGTCCAGTAATGAAGCAGTCAGACTTTGATGTCTGTTGGTCACCATTAAACCAATTTTACCAAATCCCCTCTGTCAGAGAAGTCACACCATCAGCTCTTGCTATAGCATCCAGCTCATGGGATATATTATGATCGGAGAAATAACAAAGAAAGCAATAATGTGATTGTAATTGCCAATCTGTATAGCTACACTTCAAGAGAAACTCATCGAAGGCACTCTCGACCTGACGACTCAAAACCACGATCGAATACCTTTTCAAGCGCTTACGAAATATAGACATAGGAAGACCAAGGGCCTCGCGTCGTAGGATGCTGGAAAATTTATTCCAGAAAGATGGACCAACTAAAGCTTCTATGCTGTACCGTAGAAGTTCGAGCTGGCAGGATAACCAGGTCGCCTAGCGCAGCAGCACGAAATGGATCTGCGGCCAGGTATGCCTGAGACCGAGACATATCACTCCCTAAGACAAGATAGACGCCTGCCAGACATAATGCATTAGCATCAAGATCTTGCATGGCATTTTGCATCTTTGCACAGATAATCACCGTAGTTCCTCCAGCATTAAGCTGAATATATGCCCAATCCTGGATAAACAGACTGATGGTGGTGGTGGTGGTGGTGGTGGTGGTGGTGGTGGTGGTGGTGGTGGTGGTGGTGGTGGTGGTGGTGGTAGTAGTAGTAGTAGTAGTAGTAGTAGTGGTTGCTGTTTAACGATACTGTGTCGTAACACGATTAGCGGCGTCCTCCTACTGTTATCGAGGCTTGGGATTGGCACTAGCAGAGAACAAGCAGTGGCGGAGCATAGACCACCAATCAAGAAAAGCCGCAGTTTTCAAAGCTGAGAGTTGCCAATTCGGGAAGCGGTGAAGCCCTCACACACAGCATTGCCCTAATCAACCCTGGTGCGTATACATGTGTCGCGTACTAGTGTGTGCTAAGACACTGTATACAAGATTTCAGGACTAAACTGGAAAATCTATTGCTCTGTTGTTACAATACCACAAGGAATCTGCAGCTGGTAATTAAAACCAACGCAAAGCCATTGATTTCCGCTGTAGATATGGTCAGATTGCAACAGGAGGTCTATGTATGCATGCATGAATGTATTGTATATAATGTATATGTATGTGTGTATGTATGTATGTGTGTATATATGCATGCATGTATGTATGTATATACGAGCGTACATACCCACGAATGTATGTATGTCTGTATATACACCGTGTCTCAAAATAAACTGTGCAAAATTGTTTCTGTCAGAACTTCGTCAAATTTCCACCAATTTTAATAATTTTTGGTAAGTAGATGGCAAAATGGCTGAAATTTTATGCTATACATAAATTTTCCACCTCACCTGACTCACGTCATCGCACTACCTTGTTAAACACAGATGTGCCAATTTCTTATATAACGCTTAAATCTTATTACATGCAACAAACTATCTGACGACTTAATTAGCACGCAGTAAAGTAAAATATGGTTTACTTAGCAGGGTTTTTAATTGTTATGACAGATCTGCTTAAAAGTGTTAGAATTGGTGCTCGAAATGTGCCCCGCTTACACGGACACAAGCGCTTAGATGGCAACGCCACTGACTGATAGCAGCATCAACGATCGACTGGTCAAAGCGCGCCCAATCGTCGATCAGACGCATTTTGAGTTCGTCGACGTTGGCTATCCTGGAGCGGTAAACCTTTTCCTGCAACACACTCCATATGCTATAGTCGACTGGGTTAAGATCCGGTGAATTCGGCGGCCACAGTGTTGAAGGTATGAAGTCGGGCGTTTCTCGCTCAAGGAAAGAGACAGTGTCGCGTGCTCGATGCGCCGGGGTGCCATCCTGTTGAAAGAAAAAACTCGCCCTGGGATATCCGGCGTATGTCTGGCAGTAGCTTCTGGGCAAGAAGGTTGTCGCGATAGTAGGCCCCATTCACATTGACACCTGTCTCGATGAAATGGATTTCAGTGCAGCCAAGTTTCGAGACGTTAGTTGTTAAAATTTAAGCGTTATATAAGAAATTGGTACATCTGTGTTTAACAAGGTAGTGCGGTGACATGAGTCAGGTGAGGTGGAAAATTTATGTATAGCATAAAATTTCAGCCATTTTGCCATCTACCTACCAAAAATTTTTTAAATTGATGGAAATTTGACGAAGTTCTGACAGAAACAATTTTGCACAGTTTATTTTGAGACACGGTGTATATATATATACACATACTGTATAATATGTATGTATGCATGTATGCATGTATGACATGTATGTATGTATGTATGTATGTATGCATGCGTGTATGCATGTATGTATGTATGTACGTACGTATGTATGTATGTATGTATGTATGTATGCGTGTATGTATGTATGTGTGTATGTATGCATGTACTGTATGTATGTACGTATGTATCTGCGTTTTTATATGCGCATGTATCTACGTATGTACGTGTGCATGTACATGTATGTATGAGTCGGATGATATAGTTAAGATATAAAGAAGATCCTGTCGTGGGTGGATATACAGCTGATGAACGAAGAACGACCTGCATGAAGTGGCTGATGTTCTCTCGGTCGGAGAGTATCTCGCTGAGGTTCTTTGTTCCGAGTACATTTCGCAGCGTCGTCTGTGCGAGTAGACGCGTTGATCGGTGTGCGTCTTCGATGTTTGTGACGGAGATCGTCGCATTCGAGACGCGGTAGTAGACGACTGCGTCCACGGCAACCGTCACCGAATCCTTCGATAGGATCTGTCCATAGCAATATTTAGAACAAGATCTTCAAATAAACGAATACGTTTTGCAATACGTTTTCATTCGTATTGCAAAACTATTCTGTGAGGTCCGTGACTCTGCCAGCATTTCTATGGGCATTGGATGGGAATTTTTTTGGCTCTATACGGGTTCCATATGGGCATAGGCTTAATTTGTTGGGTACGATGGGGACCCATATCCCCACTTTTTGAACGATGCCAATCAATATTTTATTGTTGTGCCTTCCCAGAGATCGCAGTCTCCGCCTTGCTTCGTGTATGTAAGAAATTGGTACCCTCCACTTTTTAGACCAAAATTACGCCACTGCATTTGGGAATATGGGTCCTAAATGGGCTCCGTGTATACATGTATGTATGTATGGTGGCAGAAGAGTTTGCCTTTGACACAATTGTTCTATACTGTACATCTTCACAATGACTATGATTTTCGGTGAACCGAAGCACTCGCATTCTAAGTGACTACGTCTGACGTGTCGCTCTGCAAACGTAACACGTTCTTGAAACACAGATAGAAAGTCGCTTGTGAACAAGCTGGTGCCCTGCGCTTAGATTTCACATGGTGCTTTAGAAATTTGGAGTTTACGGTTGCGACATTTGATTGCGCATGAAAATTGTAAGCATTGTCTGTGTGTTGCGTGGTCTTAAGATTTTGCATGTGTAATTTACATAAAAATGAATATGTAAGCGCATGTGTTCCATATGTGTTGTAATAACTTATGCATAATTCAGTGGTTGTTACGTTTTGCGCCTGATTCTATCGTGGAACTACACAACTGGAGTCAGACGAAAGGAACTCAGAGCAGGGATTGTTTTAACGTGCAATGATACACAAAATGTGCAGTGATGAAAGGCTGTTAACCGCTGTTCGTGCACGAAAAGAATTGTAATTCATAATTATTTGTGATTTTTATACGCTCCGGCGCTCGCCATGCGCAGTGATAAATTTTCCTTTAAACATACCCTGACTCAGAGTTAGATGATAGACGATCACAGGCCGTAGAAGACAGCATTCTTACCTACTTACGCATGCACCTCTGAGACGGTCTCGTATAATTTATCTATACCAACAAACATCTGGGTTCGGTGCAAGAAAATCGGCGCGAAACTCATGGACAGCGGGCGATGTCATAGTGATTGCATATTGCGTTTACGCGGGAAAAATCAGACGATAAGGCAGCAGCAATAGGCAGACGGACCATATTTCCTCATTTGGGCGAAGGAGGAAAGCCAGACGAACGAGGTTCAACGACAGACGAGATTCAGATGAAGAGCTTTTATTAAGAAAGCAGATGATTCAAAGCTTAAGCAGGTCGACAAACAGATGAAGCAGCAGAGGGAAAACGTCTCGCGTAAACAAGCGTTTCCGTAATCTATAACCTTATATAATTTAATCTAACTTTATCTAATCTGACCCAACCTTATCTGATCTAATGTAATCTAATCTACTCTTATCCAACACAGACGCGATGGTATCACACGGCACTACAAAGACATTTATAGCAATTATAAATCAGACAGTTTAGTAATGAAGAACTGCAACAGATTAATGGATGCTGGTATAAATGTACATGTAAAAACTGTATCAGTGGCTAAAATTGTTAATGTTTTATAGAGCATTCGGGAAATAAAGTTTTGGCATTTTTATCAGGAAATGTGAATTTATGTGCTCGTGGCCTTAGATTATGAGGGATTTTGCGATCTGCTGGAAAATAAAGTCACAGAACATGGCCTGGGTTTGTTATACTGCCTTGAAGAGGCGTTCAGCAGCCTGCCTTGCCAATTCAGATGCACTTGAATGGATGAGGATAATAGGCCATTTTTCTCAGTATAGTTGCTCAACACTCTCCCTGTTCCCCAACTACTACTGCTACAACTATACTACTACAACTACAACTACAACTACAACTACAACAACTACAATAGTACAACTACTACTGAAACTACTACAACTACTGCTACTAATACTACTACTACTACTACTACTACTACTACTACTACTACTACTACTACTACTACTACTACTACTACTAATAATAATAATAATAATAATAATAATAATAATAATAATAATAATAATAATAATAATAATAATAATAATAATAATAATAATAATAATAATAATAATAATAATAATAGTATTATTTAATAATAATGATAATAGCACTGATCCACTGGAGACCTCATACTTATTCCAGAGAATTTCGTTGGTTCTTAAACGGGGAAACGCCATCTGCCTCTCGGGAACATTGCCACCGTTCTCTTGAGTTCTGCTGAGATGACGCTTCAGACAATAATTACTGCGTTCTTCCTCCATAGTAGTAGGAGTAGTAGAAGTAGTAGAAGTAGTAGTAGTGGGTAGTAGTAGTAGTAGTAGTAGTAGTAGTAGTAGTAGTAGTAGTAGTAGTAGAAGTAGTAGTAGTAATAGTAGTAGTAGTAGTAGTAGTAGTAGTAGTAGTAGTAGTAGTAGTAGTAGTAGTAGTAGTAGTAGTAGTAGTAGTATTCACTGGCGTAAACTTGTCCAGAATATTGGGGGGGGGGATTTGGCTATTTTTCTACACTTATTGCATTGAATAATCTCAATTATTGGGAGGGGGCACGTGCCCCGGCTGCCCCCCAGAGTCTACGCCTATGTTAGTAGTAGTTGTCGCAATCGGAGGTCGCCCTGTCGTGTGTTTGCCGTGTGTCGATGTCGACCCTCGATTGCTTGTTCTTTTACTTGCACTTTTATTTAACGTGCCTAACTTTTCTATAGAAGATTCACGACGAACTTTGTTTAATTAATAAATGAATTTAATTAAAGAAACAAATATATATACACTAACTCTACGGGAACTTCCACGTAGTATTAAAGCGTTTAGATATTAAATCGGACTATCTCAAATGTTGCTTCGTACAGCCTAACTACAGATCGTTCTTTCGCGTCAGTCTCTGAATCTGACGGACTAATACTCTGCCCCCCCGCTGGTCGTTCCTCCCGATGTTTCTCGCTCGACCGATGTTCACACGTCGCGTTCGTCAGCAGTACAAGTCCCGTGTTCTCCGTTCCCTTCTGTTAAGTAGGAACTCCAGCGTGCATCAGTCAGCCCCCCTCCCCACGTCAAGCTATCGTCAATTAGTGTCAGATTGCTCCTCGATACGCGGGTCGTCGCTCGCCTGCAGCGCGGGCGGTGTCTGGTTACACCATAGCCGCGAGGTGTCCTATTACACCTTGGCTGTGTGGTGTCCGATTACACCTGGGCCTCGCGGCCTTCATTGTTGCCCAAGTGGAGGCTGGCTTTCGTCCGTCATCATCCTATCTCGACCAGCAACGACGCTTACATCATAATGATGATGCCATCTCGTCGTTGTTGTCGATCTCCTCACGCGACACCTCCCTTCCCGGGGGAGGACAAAGCCAGTCATTGGTTCGCCTCCCGGCTGAGAATGATGTCGTTCCCTCCCTCGATTTCCTCCAGACCATGTCCTCGTCGTTCCCATGAAAAATACAAAATATCAGCACAGTTAGAAATATATTTACAGTTGTCGCGGTGCCTTACATGGTAGTCCGCCTTCTTCCTCAATCATAGTCTGGACAAAAGATCAGCGGGAATATTCAGCGCCCCAGGACGATATTTAAAAGCGATATCAAAGTCCTGGAGTGCCAGAGCCCACCTCGCAAGTTTAGCACTTGTGGGCGTAGAAGCAGTTAGGAAAGTCAAGGGATTGTGATCAGAATAGAGGGTGGTCCTTGACATAAAAATCCAATCCCTAAACTTCTTCAACGCAAAGATTACAGCATACGCTTCGCGTTCCACAGTGGACCAACGCGCTTGCGTAGCATCTAATTTAGAACTGGCGAAACATATTGGCCGCTCTGTTCCATCGTCTTGAATTTGGAATAAGCAGCAACCGACTGCTTTGTCTGAAGCGTCAGTCGATAAACCAAACTCTCTGCCGTAGTCAATTGTCTGCAAACAAACAGCGTTATTCAAATCGTGCGTAAGTTTATCTAGCGCATTTTGATGTTCAATTCGCCAGGGTATCTTAGCAGGCACCGATTTCTGGGTCAAGTCAGTGAGAATTCTGGCTGTCTCAGCCAGGTTAGGGATGAAGTTCCTAAAATAACTGAAGAAGCCAATTAATCTCCGTATGTCCTTTTTGGACTCGGGTTGAGGGATTTTCCCTAGCCCTGCGATTTTCATAGGATCCGGTTCAATGCTCCCTGATCCGATCAGGTGACCTACAAACGTTGTTTGTCGCCTAGCAAACGAACTCTTCTTAATGTTAAGGGTCAGACCCGACTGTTGAATAGTCATTAAGTATTTCTCTAGGTGTTTCATGTGATCCGGCCACGTCATCGAGTGTACTGCCATGTCACTATGTGAGGGAGTGATAATACTTAGGGCCAAAAGTTCGCGGGTCTGCTTCTCCATCTCCGGTTTGAGCAGTTCCGGCACCTTATAGGCTCGCAAACTCTTCGGCCTGAACTCCGCGCTAACAGTGATTGTGTGTTCTAGGACGGGACAGAAACCTGGTTTGTCCGAGAACACATCTGGAAACCTGTCTAACAGACTAAACAGCTGTTTCCGCTCGGGTACCGTTAAGTGTGCAACGGCAATAGGGTCTACTTGTTCACTGGGCCGTGTCTGACTCGTGACGAAGCTACCCACTGCTTCCACGTGACCGAAGTCTTCGTCCTTCTCGAATAGAATGGAGCAATTGTTAATCAATGCTTGCTGTATTCTTTCGTTATACTTGCGAATACGATTTGCATGTAATAAGCGGCTTTTGCCCCCTATTTCCACGATGTATGTGTAGGGCGATTTCACCTGAGCGATGATGGCCGGGCCTTGCCATTGGCCCTCCTTCTTTGCTCCTCGCGCTTCCGGTGATTGGATGATGACTTTATCCATTCTCTCTTTATGCAAGCACAGTTGTTTTACAGAATGCCCAGCTATTTTGTCTTTATGAAAGGGCAAATTGTCTTCAGTGAAGAAGCTCTTCGCCCCAATTTTCCCGTGGGCCAAGAATGGTGCTATTGTCGAACATTGTGCTTGTTCGGCCGCCATCTTGCTTCTGCCTACTATTGTGTCTTCCTTGGGTGGGGGTGGTATCTCAGGATTGAAGAATAGCTCTTCATTATCCGTTTCTTCGGGACTGGTTTCTCCTATACTCCCACTGTCTGCTTGAGCGACCGTGAAGTAATCCTCGCCTATCAGCGTCCTAAGTCCCTCTACCTCCTCCCCTCTCTCCTCTTCCTCACTCGTCTCAGTCCTTGCGACCGCCTGCGCTTCTGAAATTTGATCTATTTCAGGAGCGCTGGCCGCGTGACTCGAATGCAACGCTGTCTCGCGCAGCCGGTCGGCTGTAGTGGGCGTGATAATTAACGGTTCATTAAGGTCTTTAATGAGTGCCGCCCATATCCGAACATCAGGGGCGTAATTTACCTCCCCCTCCCTGTCCTCGCCGGCCTGAGACCCCTTTAGTCTCAGCCGCACCACGTCCACAATCATTGATTGACCGTTCAGCCCCTTCACCTCTATCTGCTTGACCACAGGTAGGTTGAGCGGCCTGATTAGTTCTGCTCGCGCACAATTGTATTCGGCCCCGCTATCTATTAGAGACGATGTCACAGGGAGCCCTGTAATATACACTTTCATGTACTCTCTTGCATAAGTCTCCTCCACGTCAATGCAATCCGGGTTTGTCGGCAATGCATGCTGGTCTATCTCTTGTATCAATGGCGGCCCGTCTTGTCGCGTCTCGCTTTGTCTGTCTGCCTGTCTGTCTTGAGCTCTGGTCACGGTTGGCTGGACCGCCCACGCGCTCACCTGCTTGTTTCTAGCTTGTTCCTCCTCATCTTCTCTCCTCCACTTCTCCTCAAGCTCTCTGAGTCTTTCTTCTCTCCTTCGTCTCTCCTCCTGAAGCCTTATTTTCTCTGCTTCCTCTTTCTCTTCTCTCCTCTGCTTCTCTTCAAGCAGCCTGAGCTTCTCAGCCTGCTTCTCCTCATCTTCTCTCCTCCACTTCTCCTCAAGCATTCTGAGTCTTTCTTCATTCCTCTTTTTCTCTTCCTCTCTTCTCTCCCTTCTCTCCGCTTCTTCTCTCAGCCTTTCTTCTCTCCTTTCTAGTAGCCTCTTTCTCTCTTCTTCGATCCGCCTGCGTTCCTTTTCACTGCTTCTCCTCACTCTTCTCTCCGCTTCCTCTCTCTGGTATGTTGTTAGTTCTAACATGACCCGCCGCATTTGCCTTGCCGGGCTCATACTGCTACCTGGGCTACCTGTGCTTACTTTCTCACTTACTTCTGGCGGGATCTCCCTTCCAGAAACAATTATTTCAGCACTAGCCTCTTGGAGCTGGTCCATCCTCATGGAACCCAATTCCTCCTCTCCTAGTCCCATCTTTATCAGATATGCGACTAGTCTGTGACGGGGCATGTTCAGCACCCTCACTCTTTTCCCTATCGACAACTTATCCATCTTCCAACAGTCCGCTCACTAATAGAAAAAGATAAGTAAGTTAGAGGAGAGTCACCGTTGGTCAGAAATCAAAGAAAACAACGTCCTAAAATTCTACCAAAATGCAACAAGAACAGAACTGAGCAAAAGGAGCTACGCAAAAGCCTCGGCTATTCGCACACCAATCCTCATCCAGACCTCAACCGCAACCTCACAGATTACCACGACTACCAGTAAGGACTTACCCTCTGATACGTCGAGCGTGTTCCGTCTTTTGGTATCTTGGCTGATCCGCTGTCCTCCGTTGCCACTCCCGTCCGTCGTTGCTAGCGATGGTCGGTCGTCCGTTGGCGCTCTTGTTCCTCGTCCTTGCCTGTTGCTGTCGGTTCCTTCGAGTCCTTCGTCCTCAGGAGTCCGGCACTCGATTTCTCCAGTTGCGAAGGGTTGTATTCGCTGCTGGTCCCGATCTGTTGAGATTCCTCTTTTCCGTTTCCGGTTCCGCTCTTCGTCGTGACGTCTTCAGTTGAAAACCCTGTCGACTGCGCCAATGTCGCAATCGGGGGTCGCCCTGTCGTGTGTTTGCCGTGTGTCGATGTCGACCCTCGATTGCTTGTTCTTTTACTTGCACTTTTATTTAACGTGCCTAACTTTTCTATAGAAGATTCACGACGAACTTTGTTTAATTAATAAATGAATTTAATTAAAGAAACAAATATATATACACTAACTCTACGGGAACTTCCACGTAGTATTAAAGCGTTTAGATATTAAATCGGACTATCTCAAATGTTGCTTCGTACAGCCTAACTACAGATCGTTCTTTCGCGTCAGTCTCTGAATCTGACGGACTAATACTCTGCCGCCCCGCTGGTCGTTCCTCCCGATGTTTCTCGCTCGACCGATGTTCACACGTCGCGTTCGTCAGCAGTACAAGTCCCGTGTTCTCCGTTCCCTTCTGTTAAGTAGGAACTCCAGCGTGCATCAGTCAGCCCCCCTCCCCACGTCAAGCTATCGTCAATTAGTGTCAGATTGCTCCTCGATACGCGGGTCGTCGCTCGCCTGCAGCGCGGGCGGTGTCTGGTTACACCATAGCCGCGAGGTGTCCTATTACACCTTGGCTGTGTGGTGTCCGATTACACCTGGGCCTCGCGGCCTTCATTGTTGCCCAAGTGGAGGCTGGCTTTCGTCCGTCATCATCCTATCTCGACCAGCAACGACGCTTACATCATAATGATGATGCCATCTCGTCGTTGTTGTCGATCTCCTCACGCGACAGTAGTAGTAGTAGTAGTAGTAGTAGTAGTAGTAGTAGTAGTAGTAGTAGTAGTAGTAGTAGTAGTAGTAGTAGTAGTAGTAGTAGTAGTAGTAGTAGTAGTAGTAGTAGTAATATTAATATTAATAATAATAATAATAATAATCGGCTTACGTGGAATGAATGCCAGGCCTACGTGTAGCCTTGATATATTGCCGACAGTTTGGCAATGCAATTTATAATATGATTACTATAATATCGATAAATACTCTTAGTAAATAATAATAATAATTATTATTATTATTATTATTATCATTATTATTTAAAAAAAAAAAAATAAATAATAATAATAATAATAATAATAATAATAATAATAATAATAATAATAATAATAATAATAATAATAATAATGTGTAATCTTAACCTTAGAATATCATCATTTCGGTTTTAAAATAACGATAGTTAGTAATGGGCAATAACTCTAAACGTTGCCTAACTACAAATACTTTAACAACTTTAAAGTAATTGAAATAGCAGTTAGTTACTATTCTTATTAGCTAAAATGAGCTAGATTGAAAATTTTTAAAAGTTAACTAGCTAGCAACTTCTTGTAGCCTAACTGTTTTTGTAACTACTGCATATCATGCTTTAAGATGGCCGCTAAGTTGATGAAGAAACACATATGACAGAAAATATAAGAACATGAAAAGCTTGTAGGTCTATGTCATAGCAACAACTCGCGTCATCTGACCATTTTATCGGCGCTCCGCGAGATTGAAATTATGGGCAAGCTGCGTGCTCCGTGAACGAACAAAGGGTGTCCGCTTGGGGTTAGATAATAGAGACCCGCTGCGTGATGTCTAGACAATAGATTACCTGCGTGATGTTAGAATATGGACCCACTGCGTGATATGTAAACAAAGTAATTTTCTTTTTCTTGGTATTGGTCTTTTACGTGTTATGTAAATAAGCAAGTAGCTTGGTTTCTAAGAGGTCTCGCCAAGTTATATTGGCGCTATAAAAATCAATTAGCATTCTAGTAGCGTGTTTTCATTGGCGACCGATTTTGTGGACACCCGCTTGCCGCTCAAAAATCAGCCCTACGCTCCGTCGATCAAGTCAAACGGTTGAGAGGAGGGAGGTGTACAACTCCAGACACGGTCAGCGATAAATCCCACGAGGGAAGAAAGCCAGAGAAAGAGAGAAGGGGAAACAAGGAAAGGAGGTGCTGGGAAGCAGCAGAGTTGGAGATGTTATCGAAAGAGAGAAGGATGTATGGACGGCAGGCATGGGCGACGGCGATCCCGGGGGAGTTGAGGGGGACAAGACCCCCACTCTAACAGTGGTGGACACGCTATGGACGGAGTTGTCCCTCCTCAATTTTGAAGAAATACCAAAAAACATTAAACTTTTTGACCAGATTAGTTCAAACATGTTCCGTGTCCCCCCACCTGTCATACAAGGTCTCCGCCAGTGACGGCAGGGTCGGATTTAATTGTCTTCCGCCTATAGGCCCACACTGAATGTCGTCCCTTGACCAAACTCAACATATAAATGAAATTATTATCGATAAGCTACCGTCATAATGGCCCCAAATATTATTACTTATTTTAAAAAAATTGAAGGGAGGCAAATATGCCGCCCACAAGACATTGCCGCCCCCAAGATATGGCCGCCTTAGGCCTGGGCATATACTGTATGGCCTATTGATAAATCTAGCCCTGATGGACGGAAAGCTGGAAGAGTAAAGGGAGGCTGGTTGTAGAATGCTGCCAGAAATCGGAGCAGGATGCATAATAGGGATGGACATTAGCCAGACTGTCGATCATTCTGATTGACAAATTAGTTTCGTCTGCTAGAAGTAAACTGTGAATTGCTCGACCTGATCGTTTTGAAATCCCGACAATTAGTAAAACAGGGTGGAAGGAGGATAGAGTAACAACCTTGTTAACAAGTTGTTTTCACCAAAGACGGCACAACAATCCATGATGCTTTGTCAACTTCGAAGCATTGTCTTGTACATACTCATTTACCGACTGCAAAACAATAGAGGGCTGAGGAGGCGCCAGGTTGCGTAGATTTCTACGGAGGGTAAACCATCTAAGAACTAACCCGGCTTATTTTGCTTAAATGATCTGCTCCCGGCAAACAACAAAGATAAACAGCCAGACCGTTGCAACCCTAAAAGCGAATCCAATTACGATAATACAATACAATACAACTTATCTATCCTTACAAAGTTCAGAAGTGCACACGACCTTACAACAGAACATCGATGGCGCTGGGTCGCTACCCAGTGGCTTGAGGTAGATTCGAACCCGCGACCCTCCGGTTACAAGGCACTGAACATACCACTACACCACCGCGATAATATACTCTGAAGGTTCACAAAAATGATTGCCCAATGTTCAACCAACAATTAACGGATAAGCAGTTAAGTGATATAGCCGTTCAAGCCGGGCTACTTCTAGTCAATGTTTAGAATAGTAAATGAATGGGTCAGCATTAAGTTCACTGACTTCCCAGTTCTACCAATGACTAAGACTCAAACACAGGCTAAAAGAGCAAGTAATGACTGACTGAAAGTGAGATGTAAGCTTCATCTACTGACTTCTGGAATGTCGGTCAAGTGAATGGCTGAAAGTTCAGTCAAGTGATTAGCTTAAAGTTCAGTCAAGTGAATGGCTGAAAGTTCAGTCAAGTGATTAGTTTAAAGTTCAGACAAGTGAATGGCTGAAAGTTCAGTCAAGTGAACTGACCGGAAACCATCATAGACGACTTGAGATACCTGAAGATGTCATGGGACGAGGCCGAGGACCTGGGGGTGGACAGAGACGAGTGGAGCAGACCTGCACGGGAAGTACTAAGTACCATATGATTAGCTTACAGTTCAGTCAAGTGACTGGCTGAAGGAAGAAGTCAGCTGACGATGGTTCAGTCGATGGTTCTCTGAAAGAGCAAATAGCGTTTGTCTCTTTATGATGAACCTTTCGCGTCTGTTTATCGCAAACTCTGAGCTGCAGTGATGTCATAATCTTCGATCAGGGTAGGTGGGTGCGTGGATTTGGGCGGGCGGGTGGAATTGGGTGGGTGGATTTGCGTGGGTGGAATTGGGTGGGTGGATTTGGGTGGGTGGGTGGAATTGGGTGGGTGGATTTGGGTGGGTAGGTGAAAAGGGCCGACGTGTGGACGGTCGTTTCATCGCTTCATCTCCGTCCAACAGACTCAAAGACTCGCCGAATGGAGGTGATGTCTTTGCAAGTCATGACGACGTTTCGACTGCTTGTCTTCCTAAGACAGGAGATCCGTTTTTTGAACTGATCTAAAACGACGAATTCCAGAGCCACTGACAGAGGCAAATGACTTGGAAACCCGCTCTCCTCATCGTTGACACTGATGTCGTTGGTCACTTGGGAAATGTCTTCGCAACAGTGGACGAATAATATAATTAACGACACGAGACGATCTACATGCATTCAGTCAGGTACAAGTGTAGTACTCTGCATGTATGTCCGCATGTATGCATGTATGTTTTATGTAAATATGTATATTTTATGTAAGTATGTAACTATGTATGCATGTTTGTTTTTCTTTATATACGTATGCATGTATGTATGTCTACCTCGATAGAATAATAGTAGCGGACAGTTACTCCAATAGAGAAATAAAGATACGTATGGAAAAGGCAAATGCTGCATTATGGAGGCTTACTAAGATCTGGAAGAAAACGGATGTAGTTTGAGGAAAAGACTGGAGCCAGCACATTATAAGTGGCTGAGAAGAATGTTACACTTATCATGGTGCAACAAGATACCAAACAGAATTATAAGAGAGAGGAAGGGGCAAGAAGATATAGAAAACATAATCAGAGAGAGAAGATTGAAGTGGATGGGGCATGTTCTTCGTATGGATATAGATAGAAGAGCCAAACAAGTGATGTCCTGGAATTCTGGAGAGAAGGACGAGAGGAAGACCATGGAAGAACTGGCCGGAAACCATCAGAGACGACTTGAGAATTGAGATGCCTGGAGATGTCAAGAGATGAGGCCAAGGAACTGGCGCTGGACAGAAACGAGTGGAGGAGATGCGATGCCCGATGTGCAGACCTGCACCGGAAGTACTAAGTGCTAGTAAGTATGTACGTCTGTATGCATGCATACATGTATATACGTACGTGCGCACATGTATACCAAACATGTATGCATGGTTTGCATACATAGTATATATGCATGTAGCCATGTACGCATGTATGCATTGTATTGTTCATTTAGACCTAAAAATTATATGGATGTACAGTTGTACACGCATATATGTAGGTTTACCAATGGTTTTGTGATGTGGAGGGAGTGGCACTTGAACGAATCCCACACAATGTACTGCATTGAAGATCCAAAGACAAGAGAAACTTAGAAAGACTATAGACTGGATGAACATCATCACAAACGATGACAAACGAAGACATGAGAAAATGACTGTAGATATGACAGGTCATTTAGAGGTCAACAGAGGTCATTTATTCGCATCCATCGCCCATAATATGGCTGGCGTCAGAACTTGATGATGATGTTGTTGTTGTCATTGATGACGACGACTTCGACGATTACGTACACATTTATACATGTATCTATATATCTCTTTCTATTTACGTGTATGTATTTCTATGTATTTAAATACGCACAATAAAGACTATAATGACGACGGTGATGATATATAGGCCAATATATATATATATATATATATATATATATATATATATATATATATATATATATATATATATATATATATATATATATATATATATATATATATATATATATATATATATATATATATATATATATATATATATATATATATATATATATATATATATATATATATGTTTTCAAGAAACAAATACAGAGAAAGGGAGAGACACGCAGAGAGACAGAGAGATAGAGAGAGCGATAGAGATGGACGCAGTGGATATAATCTATGTATATACGATGGTCATATTGCTATGTTTAGTGAAGCACTCACCGTCGCATGCACAACGCCGCCTGAGGATCCTAATGATAGCCAGGCAATCGACTGAAGCATCTTCAATCCAAACCTCAATATTCGTCTGCCATAAAACAACCCTTAACCTGACACTTATGCAACGCATAACTGTCGACATCAAATCATATCGGTCTATACCAGCGGCTAGCATTACGTCTATATACCTATATGTAAGTCTGTATGTATGTATGCAAGGATGCATGTATGTATGTATGTATGTATGTATGTATGTATGTATGTATGTATGTATGTATGTATGTATGTATGTATGTATGTATGTATGTATGTATGTATGTATGTATGTATGTATGTATGTATGTAATTTATATGTATGTATGTATGTATGTATGTATGTATGTATGTATGTATGTATGTATGTATTTATGTATGTATGTATGTATGTATGTATGTACAGCACCACACAAAAGCCGCGTCAGGGAGACAAGCTTAATCACCGGCGCTATATCAAATCAAGTCTGCAATAGCCAGGCTGCCTTGTCCGTTCCCTTGCCAGGTCAGAATCCAGAATCATGTTTTAAAAAACTAGAAAAAGAGTGGGAAAGAAGAAAGTAAACAACTGACAACCGATAGAAATACAATATAGACATTAATTTTTAAAAATAAAGCAGGTATTCATACATGTATGGGAATAGTTAGGCAGTCACATACATGTAAAGGAAAAGTTAGTCAGTCACATACGACATGTATGTGACTGCAGTCAGGAGCATTAGCCACAAAATTACAGAAGTTAAAGACCTAATTGATAAATTACCTGTTGCAATCGTTGCTCTTATATACGGAGACATGGCTAGAAGATAATCTTATAGATTCTATTAATCTCCTAGGGTATAAATTCATTGGTAAAGCAAGAAAAAGAGGAAGGGGAGGGGGTCGGATATTTCATCAAGGATAACCTAAAATATCAGTTTCGTGCCACATACGACATGTATACGTGACTACCCCACCATGCTCATGCACGTATGTGACTGCTAACTTTTCCTATACACGTGCGTGGCAATCAGGAGTCACATACATGCATGAACATGGTTAGACAGTCACATACATGCATGGCCATAGTTAGGCAAAGAGTTTCATAATTATTATAATCTTCGCAGCATTCGCTTTCGTGCCATTATTTCATAACAAATATTCCAAATATGGTCTGCCAAATAACATCACAAGCGTCGATGGGCCTGCACCCGTCCTAGAATAATTAAAAAAAATATAAAGCAAAGGGTCAACAATAAAAAAAATACTGGTCGAGCGGTCATCGACCCCCCCCCCATCACACCCACCACTCCCACCGCACCGTCCTGTGCAATCACTAGCTCCCAGATTAGCATAAGACACATTCGATGCGCCCACGTTCTCTGTCTAGCGGCGACTTTTTGGCATATTGTTTATGGGCGTTGAATGCATCGAATGGTTGAGTTAATGTGAATTATTTAGAGAGACAGCGAGAACACCGACGAGACGTAATGCAGTCGACATCTGAAAACTGGAAGGTCACCAGTCGACATGGAACGGGGGTTAATCAGAACCGTCAACCGGGAAAAACAACTTCGTATACAGGAGATGCAACTTCATGCAAGCAGGCATTCAAGATATAGCTGAAGACCAGCCAATGCATAGAGAGAGGCGGCTGTAACACCACGGAGGGAGTGTTACAAGCATAGGAATGCCATAATTGTCATTATAGTCATTATTTTCAGTACTACTACTACTACTACTACTACTACTACTACTACTACTACTACTACTACTACTACTACTACTACTACTACTACTACTACTACTACTACTACTACTACTACTACTACTACTACTACTACTACTACTACTACTACTACTACTACTACTACTACTACTACTACTACTACTACTACTACTACTACTACTACTACTACTACTACTACTACTACTCCAATACTACTACTCCAATACTACTACCACTACTTCTACTAGCTCTACTGCTACTACTACTACTACTACTACTACTACTACTACTACTACTACTACTACTACTACTACTACTACTACTACTACTACTCCAATACTACTACTACTACTACTACTACTACTACTACTACTACTACTACTACTACTACTACTACTACTACTACTAATAATAATAATAATAATAATAATAATAATAATAATAATAATAATAATAATACTAATAATAATAATAATAATGATAATGATAATGATAATGATAATAATACTAACAATAATAATAATAATAATAATAATAATAATAATAATAATAATAATAATAATAATAATAATAATAATAATAATAATAATAATAATAATAATAATAATAATAATAATAATAATAATAACAATTTTATTCTCATTTTTATTGGTTCATTTTATTGTCTCAGAGCAGTGTTTAAAGAACCTGAGAGATCGTAGCTTTCTCGGAATAACAAAATTATAATAATAATAATTATTATTATTACTATTTTTTTTTGCCCCAAGGTACATATGATCCCTTGGGGACTTAAATATTAATTAAACTAAGTAAATCATCTGGAACGGCCTGTATTCCTCAGGAATACTATTATTATTGTTATAATTATTAGTATTTTGTATAATTATTAGTATTTTTTACGAGTTCAAACCGTTTTTCATCGGAGTGGTATTAGTGGTGGAGTTAGAATAGATGAGAAAGTGGAGACAATAGACATTGCCTCTAATCACACCTTAGTCGCATTCAGCTAAGTCGCATTCAGTGACATCGACTGCTATTCAGAGGTTTCTAACTGCCGTGTGAAATGTTAAGAATCACAAACTTGCATAAATAGGAAAGGAATTTGAATATCGTATTATAGCACATTAAAATGACATAACCAGACAACCATCGAGCGATGTTTTATGCTTAATATGACAACGGCGCTACAGGAGTCATTATAGATAATTTAAAAATTACATTACACTACATAAATCATCAATACACATAGAAGTACAATTAAATCACATTTCACCTGGTTACTAACAAACAGCGCCTCAGATCCGCACTTCTGCGTAAGACTAATAATAACACAATAGCTGTTATTATTGTAATTATTAAATTGCATTACAGCACTGGCATTAGCTACTCCTTCCACGTTTGTGTGCAATTCAGAGCGCATGTATGAACGTAGGCTAATATATATATTAGGGTGGCAATCCAGCAATGGGTGAAATTTTTTTTAACATTTTCTTCATGTGCCACCCTCTAATTTTGTTCATTTTGGGATCCATAGTAACTGGTAAAAGTTGCATTAACAAATAATAATATTTACTGGTAGCTCAATACAGCAATTGATACTTAGCAATAGTCTGTTCCGCAAATTACCAATGTCGATCAAATATTGTGTTGTGGTTCATTTATTTTTATGTTTGCTTACTGATTAGTATTGTTATGATTCAGTAGATGTCATTTATAGTCTCTTCTCTTTGCTGCATGAGTGCCTACAGTGATAATATACTTCTTCTTCTCCAAATCCACATTTCGAATGCCTCCAGTTTCTTGATGTCCTCTTTCCTCATGGTTCATGTCTCTGATCCGTACAACACCACACTCAATACCAGTGTCTTTACCATTCTTTTCTTTAGATTCCTGTTCATTTTCCCTCTCAATAGCTCTTTCCTTTTTGTGAATGGCTCCTTACCCAGTGCTATTCTTCTTCTAATTTCTTTATGACATCTGGCATCTGTCGCAATCATGGTTTCCGGGTAGCAGAATTCTTTTACTTGCTTTATTTCCTCTGCACCGATTTTTATTCTGACTATATTTCATTTTCCTTTACTTATCCTCATTACCTTCGTCTTTTTGATGTTTATTTTCATCCCGTATTCAATTGGTGTGGTGTTTAGTTGGTCCATCATTTTCTGTAGGCCTCTCTGGCTTCTTGCCATCATTGCCTGGTCATCTGCGAACCTGAGAGCCCTAATCAGTCTGCCTCCAACCTTGATCCCCTCCTCTATATCTTCCAGTACTTTTCTAATAAGCTCTTCTATGTAAATATTGAAGAGTAACGGTGATAACGGGCATCTTTGCCTCACTCCTCTGCCCAGTTTTCCTAGTTCCGAATACTCTCCATCTATTCTTATTTGCACCTTTTGTCCCATGTACAGGTTTCCTATCAGTCATCTATCTCTCCAGTCTACTCCCATCCTTCTCAGTGCTTGCATTAGCCTTCTCCAGTCGACTCTATAGAATGCTTTTTCATAGTCCACAAAACATATATAGTTATACACATCTTGACCATTTTGGCAGCTCCTCTCTGTTAGTACCCTTAATGTTCCGATAGCATCTCTTGTTCCCATGCCCTTTCTGAATCCGAATTCGTCGTCTCCTATCCCATCGACTGCCACCGTCTTTGCTTGCACTCTCTTTGTTAGTATTCTTATCATGATCTTTGACGCATGGGTGAGGAGGCTTGCGTTTTTCGATCCCAATGTGCCGGTTGAAATGAGGATAGCAATGGTTGCGGCTCTGAAAAAGACTGGACACCCAGACCATACTCGGCGCATAGTTCTCACGGCAGCAGACATCCACGACAAACAGCTGTTCACTGCTGTTGACATCCCGCAAGACTTCCTCATACACGATCCCAGCACATGGGAAAATAATGAGGCCTACACTGAAGCTCAGAAGAAGCTCAAAGGGTTGAAGGTGGTGAACGATGCAGCGGAGCACGGTGTTGCACTTGTCCAGTCGTTCAACAGTGTCATCACCAACCAGGAGGAGCAGAAGCAGTACCTGTTGCAGGTGGTAGAGAAGCATCGGCAGACCTTCCCTAATGCCAGCAAATCAACTCTACTCGGACATTAACTTTGCAGTCAGACACTTCAATAAAAAGGATCAAACTTTGACATTGTTCAATGTTAACGCACCAGACAATAATTTGCTGAAATGTTTCAAAAGTTGTGTTCTTTATTACTGATATATAACCAATATTGACTAACCTAGTAAGAACAATAGAACATGGAAACTTGGGAAGGTAAAAGTTTACTTCCATAGTGAATACTTTAGAAAAGTCAACTTTAACATTTCACTAATTTGTCGCAATGCTGCAAAGCAGCTGCATAATAAATACATAATATTCAAACTATGACTTTGTTGAGCTACCAGTAAATGTTGTTTTAATGTTCCAAAACTTTGTGTGTTTCAATCTTTATGTAAAATTAACAGAATTAAGGGGTGGGAACGTAAGAATGTGAAAATTTTTTTTGAGTGCCACCCTAATATATATATATATATATATATATATATATATATATATATATATATATATATATATATATATATATATATATATATATCAATGCACTTAACATAGTAGACCGATCTTTAAAGTACTTTACGTAATATCAGTTCAGATGATGTCAAACAGGGTTTAAACAGAGGCCTACGTATTAAGAAAGATGAATACACGTACGAACCTCTTGTGGCGGCACATCAAACGATACGGTTCTCAGGTCGACTTTTGTGTAGGAATCCGTACAAGGAATGATGAAGAAAAGACCTGAAAAGAAGTTTCAACAGCACTCCTTACAAAGTGCCAGCTATCATCATCAACTCCATTTAAACAACTGCAGCAACCTCACAGAGGCGCTTTATAAATTGACAACAGTACATTACATGGCATCATAGTACACTACATGTAATGATATCACATTACAATAGAGTGTTTTTAGAGTGATGCTAATTGCTGTAACGTGACGCAATGTATTGTAATATTGCGTCACGTTACAGCAATTAACATCACATCATATCACATTGCGTTACAGTTGTTGGCGTTAGTTTAGCGCTTGATCTCCCACTGGAGGCGATGACTGAGCCGTCAGAAAAACAACAACAACAACATCATCATCATCATCATCATCATCATCATCATCATCATCATCATCATCAACGACAACAACAACAACATCATGAACAACAGAATACAACTAATGAGAGTGAAAAGACGACTAAACGATTAAGTTCTCGAAAACAAATTCAGTTCAGACGAGACAGAATAGCAGCTGAAGTCACTGCACGCGGAAAGACAATCGTTGACACGCACAGCTAAATGGCATATTCCTGATAAGTCGTCATTTATATAGAGTCAATCGAGGTCCCACTGAAGGGAAAAGCGTGGATCTCGAACAGTGAAGTCACTTAAGGTGAGTGGTATAGTGAGTGAAATATATAGCGACGCAACACAACCCGACGCTGAGGGGAATATGGCGATGTACAAAGAGCGCAAAAAACAATGCTGAGAAGAAAGGTCTGGAGCGGTGAATGGTTGCTGGTTGTCGCGTGAGGAAGTCGACGCCAACGACGAAAGGGCTTCATCATCTATTTTATTTATTTATTCCGGATATTTCTATAGCGCCTCTTCAAGTCAACTACTACTACTTCTACTCAGACGGCTATATCATCATGATATAGCCGTCGTTGGCGGTCGAGATGGAATGATGACGGACATAAGCCAGTCAACGCTTGAACAACGACAGAGTCAGCCAGGCCGGGAGGTAACCAAACACCGCTCGACTGAGCTGTAACATGACTCCGCTCGGGCCGCTGGTGAAACCCGAGACGAGGCAGAACCGCATCTGGGCGGTTCGGTCGGGCGAAGCGACGAGAGACGGGGGAGATGCCGGGGGGAGGCAGGTCCCCGACGGCTAACGGCGTAGCGACGATCGGTGAACCCCGCTCTCAAGGGAGTAACCCGAAACCAGGATGACACTGATGAGGCGTGGGGAGGGTCGAACAATGGACGTTGCGAAGGACCTACATAAGGGAGGGTAAATGTTACTACGGGACTTAGACTACTGCTTGCGCGACGTGTGGACGGCGGTCGAGAGATCAACATCGAACGGGGACGAACAGCGACGGCAACAGAGTAAAGTCCGTCAGATTCAGAGACTGACGAGTAGAACGATCTGTAGTTAAGCCTTGCGAGGCAGTACTTGAGATAGTCCTAAATTATATCTAAACGAGTTAATGCTACGTGGAAGTTTCCGTAGAAGTTAATGTATAGATTTGTTTATTAATTAAATACTTTTATTAATCAAACAAAGTTCGTCGTGAGTCTTCTGTAGAAAAGTTAGGCAGCTTTAATTAAAAGTGCAAGTAAAAGAACATAGCGAGTCGAGGGTCGACATCACCACACAACAATCACACGACGGTGACCTTCGATCACGACACTGGTGGCCACATTATATCAGAAACGACGCTTAGACAAATGTTGTCTGTGTGTATGTGCAAGCATAGACGTAATTTACGGAGGGATACGAGGTATACCAGTACCCTCCACTTTTTGGAATTTTTTTATTATTAATATTTATCTGAGGAAGCCCTCAAGATTCAAAACAATAACCGAGCATTATCATCAGTGTGATTACCATCATTATCACTCTCGTTGTTATTATCATTATAACGCTAGTATTATTATTATTATTATTATCATCATCATCCTCATCATCATCATCATCATCATCATCATCATCATCATCATCATCATCATCATCATCATCATCATCATTAAGCCTATAATTATTGTTATGCTTGTAATACAAACGATGCCGTTATAGTCATTTACCAGTTGGGAAGCTCAAACAATGCAAAATTTGGTACCAACACTTTCTAGACCAAAGTTACGCCCCAATGTGCAAGCCAATGTACATGTATGTATGTATGCATGAATATATGTATAATATGTATGTACGTATCAATCAATCAACTATCAACTAGACATTTATATAGCGCGCTCTTCAAGGCAACTATTCAGAGGCGCTCCCAGCCCAACCTCGACGAAAGAGAACAGTCTTAAGAGCAGAGAAGAAAGAGGTGGACGAGTCTCGAGGAAGAGACCGCAGTTCGACAGGAAGGCCATTTCAGATAGTGGGACCGACAACGGAGAATGCTCGCTGTTGCGTGGTTGCAGTGCGAGCGAAAGGAACATGTAAGTCACCGCGGGCAGTGGAACGGAGTAAACGGCGACCAAGAAGTGCGGAGGCTGGAAAGCAGAGCTCACGTATATAGAAAGGAGCGCGGCCAAGCTGACACTGCCAGACAATAGAAGCAACCCGGTATACAATGCGTTGCGAAAAAGGAAGCCAGTGGAGGACGTCACGCATGTAGTCAGACACGTGACCAAACTTAGGATGTGCCCAACGAGGCGCGCAGTAGAGCGAAGAACGCGTTCAAGGCAATGCAGTCGAGTGTTAGGGAGACCAATATAGAGAGAACAGCAGTAATCAAGCCGACAGGTAATGAAAGCAAGAACGAGGGTAGCTGTATACATACTTGGGTGAGAGAGAGCGGGAGACCACACGGAGCTGACGTAACTGAAAATAACAACCCCGGCTCAGCTGTGAAATATGCTGGGAGAGGGTGAGTTCAGAGTCCAGGGTGACACCAAGGTCACGGACAGAAGTGGAAAAGACGATATTAGGGAATTCAGTAGCAAGGCTAGCAAGATCAATCTTGGCAAGTTGCCTGCGAGTACCCAGCCATATATATTGGGTCTTGGAGGGGTTCAGACGGAGGCGGTTAGAAGACATCCAGACAACCAATGAGTCAGTGGAAAGACACATAAGGCGGACTGCAGTGGCGGCATCAGAGGGAGAGCAATGAGTGTACGCCTGTACATCATCAGCATAAAGCTGGTTAGACAGAGAGCAGGAAGTAAGAAGTTGGCAGAGATCCGAGGTGAAAATAATATATAAGAGGGGACCCAATACGGAACCCTGAGGGAGGCCAATCCGGACTGGGACCCGAGGGTATCTGGTGGAACTATAGATAACGGAAGATGAGCGGTCGTGTAGATAGGAGGCTAGCCATTCTAGTGGCTTTCCAGAAAGGCCAAAAGATGTGGATAGACGGAGGAGGAGGAGGTCATGATCAACCGAGTCAAAGGCTGCTGTGACGTCAAAGAGTGCGAGCAGAGAGACTTGGTAGCGGTCAATGGCGCCATAGAAGTCAGAAAGAAGCCGGAGGAGGAGGGTTTCAGTGGAGTGACCCTTACGGAAGCCAGATTGATGCACCGGAAGTAGGTTATTTCCATCAAGGTAGGCTAGCAGTTGCAGGGCAATCAACTTCTCAATAATTTTAGAAATAAATGATACATTAGCTATTGGCCTAAAGTTTGCTGGATCTGACGAGTCGAGTCCAGCTCGCTTGAGGATCGGCATGACAATCGATCTCTTCTGCGAGACCGGCAGATTGGCGTCACGGAGCGAAGAATTGCACAGGAGTGTCAGGAACGGAAGAAGAACGTCGATATACTCCTGAAGCATGAAGGGAGGAAGGGGGTCAAGCTCACAGGATTTCGCAGCCGAGGTCAGGATGACGCCGCCGAGCTCAAGGCTGGTGATCTCATGTAGAACTGAAAGTCGGAAGTCGGTCGGTGGAAAGTCAGGCGGAGGAAAGTATGTGAGTATGTATGTATCTGGGTTTTTATAGAGCGCTTTTAGTAGAGCCTCTTAAAAGCGCTGTGCACATGGCTGTCTAAGAGATTTAAATAGACGCATCTTAACTAACGACGAGAATTTTACCAGGGCTGAGCTAAGAGCAATTTAGTGCGAAGGATCACAGGAAGACTACCGTATTCCAAAGGGATGGACTTATGTAAGACAACGCGCGCTGTTCTCGTTCTGATGTATGGAAGCGAGGAACCTGTAGATCTCCACGGGCAGCGGAACGAAGCGATTGACGACCCGACTGCAGGGCATCAACCGGCAGAAACAACTATACGTCGGGGCGGAGCCGATCCACGACCCTCAAACCAGGAAACCGACTCTTGAATTTGACTCTTTCCTCAATCTATATTACGTATTTATTTATGTAGGCATTTATGTATGCATACATGTATGTAATGTATGTATGCATACATGTATGTAATGTATGTATACATGTATGTATATTTGCATACATTTATGTATCTATCTATATATATGCACGTATTTGTATATACTATGTATATGTGTATGCATAAATGTTTGTGTGTACGTTTGTATTTAAGAGCTTCAGCAGTGTTTTTCTGACGTCGCCATTGGCCTAATATTTTATAGTTATTCAATAGATTTTCAGCCGTGACACCCGTGGCACCGTAAACAATGAACAGCGTCGCTAATCGTAATCCAAGTGGAAACCCATACAGAAAACATTGATACAATTTGCCGCTAGAGGGCTCCAAAGGCCACGAAGGTCAGCCAGGACAGGTCAAACGTTGGCGCGTGGTCGCCGGGAATTGACGAGGGTTACAGGCGGGGCGAAAAACAGCGCGCCGAATCGAGTGAGCTTGCTAAGCGAGGGTTACGGGTTGACCCATGTGGTCGGTTTTTATGGTAGTACGACCCGGACCAGAACGACGATAAATTGATGGAGCGACCGAGTGAATCGGTTTATCTTCGGTGGCAGAGGTGATAAACTCTCTGTTTATCCGATTCCAGATACAATAAACAGTCTTCTGTATACAGAGTATTGTTGTTGCGGAGCGGAGTATGTATACAGCGCTGCAGTTGTGGCCAGAGGCGGTCAATTCTAACGCTTGATTGCTCAATCCATCCACTTTATAGCAGCGATGTCAAAGTCAAATGTACCAGTGATACTCTAAATACAATCGTGTGTATTGAGAATGAATAATTGAATGAATGAATGAATGAATGAATGAATGAATGAATGAATGAATGAATAAGAAGAGAGTAGTTTTCGATGCTATAGCTTGAGAGGCATCTATGGATATAAACTGTTGGCAACTTCATAATTATTCTTAGCAGCGGTGTGTGAGGGCAGGAGGCCAGTGTTCCTCTTCGCCGCGTCTGATCGTTCGACTGACAGAATATGGTCGATATATTCACTACAGTATATAGCATAGTTAGCCAGAAGGAGCAAGTGGGTCGAAATCTAGGAACACACTTCAGCCCTTGGAGGGGACTGAACCCCGATCCCTCAGTTAGCAGTCCAGCGCACTAATCATTAGGCTGTCGTTTACCCCAAATAAACAAATAAATAAATGTAGGAATACAGTCACATACATACATACATACATACATACATACATACATACATACATACATACATACATACATACATACATACATACATACATACATACATACATACATACATACATACATACATACATACATACATACATACACACATACATACACATATGGAAGCATGTATACTGCGAGTATGCATACATGCATGCACACAAACATATGTACAGGCATGTATAGTGAGTACACGCATACACACATACTGCGAGCATCATACATGCATACATACATGTATGTTATACATTCATACACACAAACATACAAAATACACACACGAGAGCATGGATATATGCAAACATACACAAATAAACACAGCATGCAAACATATATACATACACAATACACATACATACATACAAGCATACATGCATACATACATACATGCATACATACATACACACATGCATGCATAAACACACACATGCTGACAAGCATGTAAGGAGTATTCATATAGAGTAAATACATGCTTTTACATATCAACATATAATCAATGTATGCATTGTATATGTATATCCTATATACAATTACATATAAATATATAGCGTATTTTAAGAAGTTCTAATATTCGCCAACTCAGACTTCTGTAAGCGTCACATAGGGGTCTAACTGCATGTGAGATATAAATAATATAGGGGGCTAATATACATTTATATATAAGTAAGTAGGCCTAAGTGTATTCTTTATTAAACCAGCTGCCAGGCTGCACTCTGGTGTATATCCATCGAAAAAACAATTAATGTCAAAAAATGTCAATAAGAATACAGCATTCTACCCATGAACGTTTCCTCAAATCATTGTCAGCTTGGGGTAAGACTAAGACGCGATCATGAGAACGCGGTCGGAGGGTGTACACTATTGACTTTTTGGAGGGAGTGACATATGCAGGACATGGCCCGGATTTCTCAGAACCGCAGAAAAGAGACAAATGTCGACTTGGCGGCAGAGTTGTTCAAATGTTGGACTGTCACTGGGGACGCACCGGAGACGGATCAGCCTGCTCATAACAGACTGGATCCTTCCATTGTCTTGATGACTTACAAATCTATGTATATATATTATATATATGCTGTAATATTTATAGGCCTGTTTATCTTATATATATAAATATATATATATATATATATATATATATATATATATATATAATATGATAAAAAAATCGAAGGAAGTTTTTCTTCGTCTCGTAAGCAACAATCAAGTCTGACGACAATCGTTTCCATCAGGCGTCGCGTCATTAATCCTATTGACTTCCCATCGATTCCACTGGTCACCATGGAAACTGATTTCAGTAACAGCAGCTCTCTGCTGCAGCAGCTGCTGTTCCACCGGCTGCTGTTGTCAAATGATCAACAGAAAGAGCACGTGGCATCCTGTAGACCTAGATGTCTCGTACAGTTCAGTTCGTCCTGCAGCACACCTTGGTTCCATCCCAAAAGGGAGACTTAACTTGCAGTTTATTATTCCTTTCAATTGTAGGCTGTATACGTGAGGTGGACTCCTGTGGCGCCAATAGCTTGGTGAAAGCATGCACTCAGAGGCAGAGTAATTGACACCCAAGCGTGTAGAGAGGCCATGCAGTCTGAATTACCAGGCCACTGAACGTTGACCGATCGACCAAGCGCCATATAGGCAGAAGTAGTCCCCGGCGCCGCCGCCATCCGCAGCCGCCGCCGCCGCTAAGCCCCCAAGTCGAAACCAGTCGCTAAGCTATCGACTGCTAGCGACTTCGTTCACTTAATATTTTGCTTGTTGTTTTGAGCGATAAGCGATTGTTTTAATCGCGGTTTCCAAGTTCGGATTAGACGAAGACACCAGCAGCAGGACATGAGCAAGACTTACAATGCAATACAATATTCGTTGTTGAGGAAAACAAACTGGCATGCAGAAACTTGTTAGATTATAAGAGAAAGAGTTTGCTCCATTAGTATTCTTCTAGAGAATACGGGGGATATAGGCCTAGTTGTTGTTGTCTTATTTTGGTAAAGTGAATTTATGCATTGAATTACGAAGATAATATGGTTTTGACGATTACGAAAGACAGGGGAATAAGCAGGGTGAGAATTGTCGGGGGTTGGGGGTTCAACCCCTAGTCTTTCTTAAGACCCCCACACTACAGTTAAATCTTCATTGCACACCCCAGGGGGTCGTTTCCCCTTCAGTTGTGCTGGTGTGATTTTAGCATTACTTGATTCTGAATTTTTGACAAAGTGAAGACATTTCCATGGTGTATCATGTATGCCTTTTTAGATGTTCGCAACAAAGGAATTGATTTTGATTCGAGTTCAACTTGCAAAACTGCTACGGTTGAAATCTTTTGCTTTCAGATTTCGCTGACATCAGTTTGCAAAATACGAATAACATATTCAACTCCACATGGGTCAAAGTCAAAACTCCCCAGTCTTTTTGTACAATTCTCACATTGGGAATAAGTGCCGGAGTACATGATACTCGTTCTCTGCTACTTCCTGAAAGAGCCAAGCATCAGCAGTTTCGGCCAACTAGTTGGCCGTAAGATCGGGCACTACTATACGATCGGATACTGCTTCATTCGATTTATCAAGCGCTCAATTTCACGAATTCACTTTAACATTAATTTTCACAGTCATCGGTCTGTCCTCTGTCAGCATGCCCACATGGAATGGAGCTCATATTCCCATTTTGGACCCGTATAGCCCCATATGGGTTCCATCTAATGCCCACGGAAATGATGGCACGGTCAGCACAGTATGCGGTAAAATGCATTATATTGTTAGGTGATCATGCATGTCCAGTATACATACCTGATTACCATAGAAGTCGATAGCATGTCGCTAAGTCAGTCGATAAGTCAAGGCGACTTAGTCAGTCGATAAGCATGCGACTTAGTCGACTGAGTCGCTAAGTCAATCGCTAACTCATCAAGTCAGTCGCTAACTCCTTAGCGACTGACTCCGGGGACTAGGCAGAAGGACAGAGACAGAGAGACATAGAGACGGGCAGATCTAAGCAGGTCTAAGAGATAGGTGTGGAGAGAGAGAGAGGGACAAACAGACAGACAGACAGGGACAGAAACAGAGATACAGAGACAGAGACAGACAGAGACAGAGACAGAGAAGAGACAGACAGACATAGAGGGAGACAGACATACAGAGACAAAGACAGAGCCAGAGACAGAGACAGCGACGAACAAAGGTATCTATTTAAGTAAGTGAGTAATTCCGAATAGCCTACCAAACATGGTCTTAGTAACTGCAGCAGACAGTCGCTTCTTCTCTTCTACTATAGACGCTCATCTCAAACTTGTGACAAGTAGTTCCAGATTCGCTATCGCTTAGTTATACGCTGAGCTTTGTTAAGAAAACCTTCAACCGCTGATCGCCTTCACGACTGATCATCACGTTCAGTTGGTCATATAGGCTAGACTTTGGTTAATCCAGAGGTTGTGGTCTGGTGGATCTCCAGATTTCTGCAAATCTAAAACCGATATCTATTTGTCGAATTTATAACCGACAAACCACTCGCTATTCCGATCTATATAAATAAAGAGAAGACTCTGTCTGTCTGTCTGTCACAGCGATATTTGACCGCGATGCATTTCTACAGCTTTGGACCTTTTCACTCCAAACCTTCACTACTGTCTCGGGGTGGGCATTACACACCCAGTGTAAGGCTTCGCGTCCCCTGTTTTCACCGCTTCCATGGTGTCCCGGGCCAAAACCTCTCCCAAATCCCCACTTTTTACCTGGTCCAGACAAATTCGAGTCGACCTATTTTCATTCGCCAGATGGCGCCGCCCGAGAAGATTCTGTGTGACCGCCAATTCTGTGTCACCGGCACGCATTTCTAAAGATTCGCCAGATGGCGCAGCCGTAGGGATTTCACTTCACATTAACTTTTCTTCCTTATTCGCTACAATGATTGAAACTTATACCTAAATTTCACCGGCATGCATTTCTAAAGATTCGCAACTTATACCTAAAGGAATATTCTGTGTCTTTCACCGCCAATTCTCTTTCACCGGCATGCATTTCTAAAGATTCACCAGATGGCGCCGCCGTAGGGATTTCACTTAACATTAAATTTTGTTACTTAAATTTTTGGCCCGGGACACCATGGAAGCGGTGAAAACGGGGGACGCGAAGCCGACCACTGGGTGTGTAATGCCCACCCCGAGACAGTAGTGAAGGTTTGGAGTGAAAAGGTCCAAAGCTGTAGAAATGCATTAACTTTTGTTACTTATTCGCTACAGGGATTGAAACTTCTACCTAAATTTAAGCGCCATGCATTTCTAAACATTCGCCAGATGGACTTGGGAGTCACCAGACGGCAGAACCAAGAACAGAATCGACTACATCATAGTTAACAACAGATGGAGGAGCAGTGTAACAACCTGCAGAGCATACTCGGGACCGGACGTGGCGTCAGACCACAAACTAGTAATGGCAGGCATACGAATAAAGCTAAAAACAGCAAGAAGACAGGGAAAGATAAGAAGATATGACGTGGAAAAACTGGAGGAGACAGATATGAAACAAAGGTACAAGGAGGAACTAAAAAGGAAATGGAAGAAGGCCATGGAAAAGGAGGAGGGAGCTGAAACCTCGGTGGAGGGGACTTGGAAGGAGATCAGAGAAATCTACAACGAGACGGCAAGACAAGTGTTGGGATACAGAGAAACAAGAAAGAGGAAACCGTGGATAACACAAGAAGTGCTTAGGCTAAGTGACCAAAGGAAAGATCTAAGGAGGACCAAAATGGACAACGAAGGAAACAGGAAAAGATACAACAAAATAACTAGAGAAATCAAAAAGAAGGCAAAGCAATGTAAAGAACAATGGATAGAGGAAAAATGCACAGAGGCGGAGCATAGCGCGGAGAGACAAGACACCAGAGGATTGTTCAGAATGGCGGAGGAAATATGTGGCACGGTGAGCAGCGAATCGTCAGAAATAAGGAACAAAGAGGGCGAAAAGATAGAGAACAAGGACGAGATCAGAGGAAGATGGAGAGAACACTTCGAGGAACTGTACAACGAAGAGAATCCAACGGACATCACGGTCCTGGAGGAAATGCCACAGAATAACAACCAGGATAGACTGGGTCACATACTCAGAGGAGCAATAGAAGAAGCGATAAAAAACCAAAAAAAGAGGAAAGCACCAGGGGAGGATAACATCACAGCAGAAATGATCAGGGAAGGAGAGGAGTGCTCAGTAGAGATGATGCACACCCTGTGCAACAGGATATACCAAGGAAAGAAATGCCCGGAGGACTGGGGAAAGGCGATCATAGTCCCCATACATAAGAAAAAGGACAAGACTATCTGCAGCAACTACAGAGGAATCAGCCTCCTAAGCGTACCTGGGAAAGTGTACACCAGAGTCCTGCAACAACGACTACGGAGGTATGTGGAGGAAATAGTGGGGGAGGAACAAGCGGGATTCAGAAGAGGAAGGGGAACAGTGGACCAAATATTCACAATTAGGCAACTGTCGGAGAAGTACTATGAAAAGAACAAGGTGATATATAACAACTTCATAGATTTCAGACAAGCTTTCGACAGTGTCTGGCAGCAGGGGCTGTGGAGAGTGATGAGGAACTACGGAGTACCAGAAGAGCTAGTGGAACTACTGGAGGACCTGTACAGTAAAACGATAAGCGCAGTGAGAGTAGACGGGGAGCTAACGGAATGGTTCAGAGTACATGTTGGAGTAAGACAAGGCTGCGGTCTATCCCCATACCTATTCAACCTGATATTGGAGGCAATGATGGACATAGCGCTGGCAGATACAGAAATAGGGGTGAGAATAAATGGAGAAATAGTCAACAACCTAAGATTTGCAGACGATATAGACCTGATGGCGGAAACCGAAAGCCAACTACAGGAACTAACGACCAGGGTACACGAAAGTAGTAAAAGATTCGGGCTTAGGATCAACGGAGAGAAGACCAAAACAATGACAATTGGCAAGGAAAAAAAGAAGATAACCATCACCTTGGAAGGAGAGGAGTTGGAACAGGTGGCGGAATTTGTGTACCTTGGGGGTGTAATTACGGAAGATGCAGAATCGACAAGGGACATAAGGAGAAGAATTGGGCTAGCATCAGCAATGTTTGGGAAGCTGAGGAAACTATGGAGATCAAGCAACATCTCAATAAGAACAAAAACCAAGCTATATGAAACACTGGTAATACCAGTCCTTATGTATGGAGCAGAGTCTTGGTGCGTGAAAAGGGAGGACGAGAGAAGACTGCTGGTGGCGGAGATGGGTTGGCTACGAGGACTACTGAATAGATCACGGAGAGAAAAGATACGGAACGAAGTGACACGAGAAGAACTGGGACAGAAGAAAACGGTAGTGGAAAGAATAAAGAAAAGAAGACTAACATGGTATGGACATGTGATCAGAATGGAGAGCGGAAGAATGCCGGCAAAGTCGCTGCACGGAGAAGTGGAGGGAACGAGGAGCAGGGGACGACCGAAGAAGAAGTGGATAGATAATGTACTGGAGGACATAGAAGACAGAGGATGGGAGTTAAAAAAGGTAATAGAACTCGCAAGAGACCGACCGAAATGGAGAAGTTTTGTTGGAGCCTCATCGTCGGTGAACACTTGACGGAGGAGAAAAAGAAGAAAGAAGAAAGCTTATTCGCTATAGGGATTGAAACTTATAACCCCGGGCAACGCCGGGTAAACCAGCTAGTAAAATATAAACGCGAACCACGATGCACTTCGTCGATTTTTGTAATCAAGATCATATTCGCTGAAACATTATATGTATGTGGACACAGTGGCGTCACAAGGGTGGTGCGGGGGGTGCGGACCGCACCGGGTGACACCCTCAGAGGGGGTGACACCCAAATGACAAAATTACTGTCTAAGAATTTAAAAGAGTTTCAGCAAAAATCAGGGACATGAAATTTTTGTAAGATGACGAATTCGTTAAAAAAGTCATCACATTTTTTGAGACGAATTCCTAAAAAAAGTCATAAAATTTTTGTGAGACGAATTTCCTAAAAAAGGTCATAAAATTTCACATGAGGGTGACACCATGACTTACCGCACTGGGTGACACCAGGCCTAGTGACGCCACTGTGTGGACATTTACTATAGCGTCTTGTATGTACCTCACAAAACCTTTTTCTATTCTAAAACCTTTTTTCTTTTCTAAAACTTTTTCTTTTATCGGGGCCCTCGCACTGGAAGCGCTCCTGAATGGCCGCGGCTGTGTGGCGCTATGCAAATCTCCAAATATGATATGTTATGAAAACGCTGCCGTACGCTGTTTTGTTAAAGGCATTCAAGAGAAAGAGTTAATAAGAGAACATTAAAAATGTGTTATAAAAGACTGGGTTTAGACCAAAGTGAGAAATGTAATACCATAGAAAAGCACAATATTAGTGATGGATCTTCCTTTTTAGGTGACGGGTCTACTCTTTTAGGTGGCGATTCTCAACTCAGAAGTTTTCGGATCTCATATCCGGCGAGATCTGGTAGAATTTAACCGTTGCTTATAAATCTACTTTACTCTACTCACTCGGCTTCAATGTAGGCTACTTTACTCTGTTCTATTCAATTCTGCTGTTCTTTTTGATCCTGATATACACTACTATATCTCACGATTATCAGCGCTCGTGAATAAGCAGGTGCCCTACGCTTGGCTTTCGAGTGTTTGGAGATTACGATTACTATATATATATATATATATATATATATATATATATATATATATATATATATATATATATATATATATATATATTAGGGTGGTTCTGAAATCTGAAATTTTGAAATGTGATCATTTCCGCTTACTATCTTGTTCTGTTACATACTAAAATAAATCTGGCCAAATATGAGCTGATTTGAGCAATATTTAGAGGTAGCTCAATGAGGTTGAAGTTGTCAGAGCTTGTCTAACATAGCCTAATTACCGTGCATCCAAAAGATAGAGTTTCAGTTTTACGATTACAGTTACGATGAGTAATTATTATTGGATAAATTAAAGAAAAATGTTAACAGGAAAACTGAGCCTCAGCAAAAGAAATTAAACAGAATTTGTTGATGCCTTAGATAATTTATTTCACATTGCTCACTTGGATGCCTTAAACATAATCAAAATCTAAGAGGATAAAGAGTGTCTGCTTGCCCAAAGAGAAAGAGGTCGCCGCTGTTGTATGGGACCAGTTGATAAGGTACTTACTTCAAAAGAAATGAGGGCATCTAAAAGGCAAAGATCAAGCATGGAGAGAAAGCAGAAAGAAGATCAATATTTGGAAGCCAAGAATGAGAAAATTATTCTTGAAACCTCTAGTAGTGATGATTCAACTGAAGAATGCAAAGATGGTGGCTGTCAAAATGTAAATTTATTGAAAAGGAAAACTCCTTTTAAAAAGCCACTAACAACAAATATTGTGACACCAAGTCTGGCAGCAGCTTTGGACAGGTCAAAGTTAAGTGATAGGAAGGCAACATACATGTTAGCAGCTGCAGCTCAGAGTCTAGGCCACAATGTAGACGAGTTGAAAATCAGCCGTTCTTCAAAACATAGAGAACGAGAACAACATCGAGAAGAAACTGCTAAGAAATTAGAAGATATATTTAAAACAACTACATCATATACACTGGTTATGCACTTGGATGCTAATTCCTTCCGGATCTGACAGGCAAACATTTGGTTGACCGTCTACCTGTCATTTTATCTGATGTTGCGGAAAGCCAACTTCTTCAAGTTACCAAGCTGCATTCTGGCACAGGAGAAGCACAGGCAGCCGCTGTTGCTAAATTGTTGCTGGAATGATTTATGCTTACTGAAAACTCTGGATAGCTATCAACAAGAAAATCCTGCTCTCTCCAAAGTAGCCAGCAATAAATTTGCAGGTCATCTGTGGTACCTTATTGAGGAGCTCGTGGCTTTGGCATTTTTTTATTTGGCATTGACAGCCAAGTCCAAACGAGCAATGGTGAAAGCTTTACACGAGCGACCAGGCCAAGATGATCCTCCTAAGAGAATTTAGGTAAATGTTCAGTGATCTGTGGTCATGAACATACAATGAACATACAATGAACTCAATGCTATTTTTTGAGTGGCTAAGAATCTCTAGCGATTTCCAGAAAAGCGATCCTGAAACATGGGAACTTAGAGGTGATTATAAAGTTGCCTCATAAATTATTCATCATCTAGGCTACAGGTTGTAAATGACAATGCTGAAAGAGGAGTTGATTGCAGAGTACAATTCCATAATTACAAAGAAAATCAGAAACAATATCTGTTTCAAGTAGTGCACGATCACAGAAGCAACTTTCCAGAATGCAAGAAAGAAATGCCCAAGTCAAACTAAACTTCAGCAAATGATTTGTGAGCCATATATTATTATTACATAATGACATAAAGTCATACTAATTAATTGAAATCATTTAGAATTACTACTTTAACAGTTTGTTCACTTATTAATAACAACAATTAAACATTGTTGTTTCATTAGATAAAGAAAATATAAAAATGATGGATAATGGAAAAATTTCTTTTAAAATACCGTTATGTCAAATTTAAATGTTATTGAGCTACCCCTAAATGACAAGATAATGTTCTATAACTTTGCACAAATTTCTTTTATATTCATTGGAACACAACTAAAAGCGGAAAGTCAAGAAAAAACAGTTTTGATTTTTTTCCATGAAAGTCAGAACCACCCTATATATATATATATATATATATATATATATATATATATATATATATAATATATATATATATTCCAATGACTCTTATATCGCTCTCATAAAGCATTCGATATGTCAGAAACGACTGGTTTTATGTGCGGTAGAATCTGCGATGGATGCTGGAAGCGGAAGAGAGATGCCTTTCCAGGTGGGGTCAAACGCTTGGATATAAAAGGAGCACGAAGGCGAGGCCTAACTGTTTTTCTGACGTGCTGATAAATAGCTGATTACACGCTTGGATGACAAGATGATAAATGAGCGAAAATGAACGATTACGGGTGTCATATATTGGACGAAATGATCGGACGAAGCATTAGACCGTCATTGTTCAAAGTCCCATCTACACCAGATGAATGACGTTCTTCCACTCGCACCAACCTATCTTGAAAACATCCCGGACATCTCTACACACGCTCGTTTCCTGCTCATATCTGTTTATCTGTCTGTCTATCTATCTATCTGTCTCTCTGTCTGTCTGGATATGTCTGTCTGCATTTAATAGGACGTTGTACGCAGTGTCAAACTACTTGTTTGTCTATATATACCGGTCTGGCCGTCCATCTTGCTGTGTATCTATGCTTCTGCCTGCCTGTCTATCTGTTTATCTTTGTGCCTGTCTATCTATCTGCGTGTCTGTGTATCTCCATAATTATCTATCTATCATTGTGTCTTTCAATCGATATGCCTGCCCATTTGTCTAGTTGGCAGTTGTTTGTCTATCGGTCTTTCTGTCTTTCTGTCTGTGAGTCTGTATGCACGTTAGTCTGTCTTGGCTCTAAAACCTAATACGATACACAATACAATACAACTGACTTTTACCAAGTTAAGAAATGGGCATTTATTCCAGGCAATGGGAAACCTGATGAACCGTACACAGGCTGGAAGAGGTAAGTTTTCGGTTTTCAGGAAAAATAGTTGCGAGCATGAGGAAGTAGAGAGTTTGAAGTGGATGGACCAGCGACTCTTCGGCTTTCAACACAGCTACGGTTGATGTTGAGGTCTGGCTCTTTGGCGATGTGTAGACTTCTAGGTAGCAATTACTCAGATGAATCGCCGCAGAGTGTGGACATACTGTAGCATGTGTCCACACGTTGTTGCGAAACATGAAGACGAAAGGGTCTATACTCTTTGACAGAGTATTATATAATATTATAGGCGATTAGAATCAGATGGATACGTATGGTGAAGTTCGTGTGTGCTTGAGTGTACTTGTGTGTGTGCTTGTGTGTGTGCTTGTGTGTGTGTGTGTGTGCGTGCGCGCGTGTGTATGACGTCATAGGCTATTGAATCGATGAGCTTCGAGTCAGTGATGATCATGATATAAAGAATGACAGACACTGAAGTTGATTGACAGACCGCCTGCTCTGTGATCTTTCCATCGGCTAATCCTTCTGAATGTCCCGTGGATATACTCTGTGCCTAGGTCTTGACCTGGAGTCTTATACGCTTCCCTTTGTCGCCTCAGAGGTCTTGATGTCAAGAGGTCTTGTGTGTCCAGAGATCAACCGGTTCGAGTTCAAGAAAAATAGATTCCGTTGGACCCTTTAATGTCGTCTCAAAATTTATCATATAACTATAAAAATATTCATATTTATACGAGAAGATATATATATACGAGTTCAGTATACAAGGATGCAATATATGCCATGCATATATGTTATATATATAACATATATATATATAACATATATATAACATATATATATAACATTATACATATATATATATATATATATATATATATATATATATATATATATATATATATATATACACGTTTGAGTCCATGTCAAATGACTTCCACTGAGTGCCCAATGTCATCACAGAATGTTTATATAAAAGTTATATAAATATAACCAGGTCATCCATCTCCCATCTACAGATGGATCTTTAACAATTCATCTCTCACAGTGAAATTTATAAGCACACTTTCACATTATAAATGAAACTATTCATTATCATTTAAGGTCATGATGATATTTGTGTAGCCTATCTCCTCTATTTGTAAACTTACAAGATAAGTATAGGAGTCTTGGAAAAAATAAAAGAAATCAAATAAGATGCATCGTTTTCTTGAAAACGGCCGCTAAGACTGCTTTTTATATGACTTTGACGATGATAGTGATGTTGACGATGACGACGATGATAATGATGATGATAATGGCGATGGCGATGAAGATGATCAACTACAGAGGCCTCCGTGGAAGAATAAATTCTCATAACCGAGTTTTTCCTCCAGAAGAGAAAATATAATTCTTCTTGAGACAATCTTGCAGACGACATTTTCAAATGTCATATAGAGAAAATCCTAAACACTGGCTCGTCCTAACGTGACAGTCCATGTTGCTCCAGAAAGCGCATATTCCAAGAAAAAGCCCAGAGATAATTCTGCGTAAGTATACAGGTGCTCTGCTTACATAGGACGTGTTCCGTCTCTCGAAGGACTTGAACGCATTTCGCACTCGGCTTCTGCACTGACAGCTTTCTATACCCAGGTGAAAGGTCTCAGCGAGACGTCGACTGCTATCAACTGTTGCTTTTGGACGTCTATGTTATTAAGAAGAAGCTTTCATTTGGCTAATGGTTTCCCCGCCGCAGCAGAAAAATATGCGAAGACGGGTCGATCTCCTGGGCACATCGATGCCGCATAATGCACAATTCTCGATGGGTGCCGACACATGTCACGATGACGTTAAGCGTCACCAGCGCAACATGCACTCATAAACCAATGACAAACTATACATGCATATATGTATCTACACTGTGTCAGTACTGCATCTCAAACGTTCATAAACTTGACAAACTCACTAACATTTCCAAACGGCGTTACGATTTGGTGGTACTATGGCTACTGTTGTTGTTTTTAAAATTTCAGGCAAATGCTAAAAGTTTTGACCGAGTTATGACACTTTTTCTTGGGATCTACTTTTTATCGGGACACAATGTATATATGCCTGTCTGTATGCATGTATGCTTGTTGCTCCTACGCTTGTTTAATTTATTTTTTATATTTTATTTATTGTGTAATTATTGTTCGTTTGTTCATTTTTTTATTTGTATGTATGTAAGTGTGTGTGCTTGCATGCCCGCATGTAATCCATTAACCAAGCAATCTTTTTGTACAGCAGGAGTTCCCAACCTTTTCTATGCCCTGCACCCATAGGAAATGTTTGATTAATGTTTGCACCCTTACAAAAGTAATATCACATTTGAGGATGAATAAGTAAAGTTTCTATATTTTGAACCACAGGTTGAACCACGTACACTCGTACAGTACTGCGGGTGAACAAATTGAACTAAAAAAGCTTTTAAATCAGTGCATAAAATGCAAATATAAATTGAGCAACTAGAAAAAAAATTGTAAACAGTAAAAAAATCAGTACAATAGTAACAAACTTTCCCTCTTTGTCGCACCCCCTGAAATGCCGTCTCACACCCCCTGGGGGTGCGAGCACCCCAGGTTGGGAACCTCTGCTGTACAGAATTGGTCTTAACTGCTCAACGAGATGTAGAGCTATGATACATCGTGGCCAAAGGTTTAGAGAAATCGCGAAGAATTCCCGGTTTAACGTGTTCCTGGCTTACTTGTCCCGCTGCCTCAGATCTCTTCCTGCTGAACCAGACTTGGTCTTTCTTAGCATTTATATAGCGCTATCATCTAATCGCAAAGAATTGAGAGTTGACCTACTTGAGAGGCGATTGATTGGTCGATTACACGATCCATTGCTATATAAATGCTAAGAAAGCTGATGCTTTTAATAGTTACTTTACAACAGTCGGCTCTACCTTAGCAGCTAAAATCCCCAAAACACTTACCTCCTTTGATGCATTTATGCCCACTTCACCCGGGTGTTCCTTTGGCATACTTCCTACCACTGAACTCGAGGTTGTCGATGTTACCAAACTATTGAAATCCTCGGGTTCTAGGGGTCCGGATGACATTAGTCCCACGATAGCCAAATTATCCATCACAGCTATCGCTGCCCCTCTCACTTGTATAATAAATTCTTCATTCTCCTCGGGACAAGTACCTGATGATCTTAAAATTGCCAAAATTATTCCCATCTATAAGTCTGGTGAAAAAAATAAATTAAACAATTATCGACCAATATCTATTCTGCCTTTCTTCTCAAAAATAATTGAAAAACTGATGACCAACAGACTCACTAACTTCCTTGTAAAATTTAGCTTATTATCTACAACCCAATATGGATTTCAACGTGGTCTCTCTACGTATATGGCTTTACTCGATATGCAATCCAATATTATAGAAGCAATGGACCACAATAATTATTCCCTGGGCATCTTCTTTGACCTCTCCAAGGCCTTCGATACGGTCAATCATAGTATATTAATAAGTAAACTTGAACACTATGGCCTTCGAGGGATAAGCAAATCCTGGTTTATGGATTATCTTAGTAAAAGAACACAATATGTCCAGTATAAGGGAATAAATTCCCAAGTTCTAGACATTACCTGCGGGGTTCCTCAAGGATCAATACTTGGCCCTCTACTTTTCCTGCTATACATTAATGACTTGTCGATGACCTCATCTATTCTCAAATTCATATTATTCGCTGACGATACAAATGTATTCTTATCACACAGCTCTTTAGATTGTTTAACTGATATTGCTAATAGAGAGTTATCGGTAATAGCTGATTGGTTCCTGGCCAATAGACTTTCTCTTAATCTTGATAAGACTAATTTTATCCTATTTCATTCTATAAAAAAACCCCCCCATCTTCTGACATTACAGATCAATGGTATGCCCATAACCCAAGTCTGTTCATCTAAGTTCCTTGGGGTCATAATCGATAAACATCTCACCTGGAGGGACCACATAACAGCGATTTCAAAAAAGATTGCGAAAAACATCGGGGTACTCCTGAGGATTAAGCATTGCCTGACCAAACCGATACTTATTAATCTTTACCACACTCTTATATCCCCGTATCTTTCCTATTGTAATATAGCATGGGGATCTAACTACTTGTCACGATTGGAGCCACTTCTTACCATACAAAAACGTGCTGTTCGTATTGTCTGTCACATGCACTGGAGTACGCCCACGGGTCCTCTTTTTAAATTACATAAACTGCTGCCTCTACATAGCATCAATAAATTTCAAGTATGCATTTTCATGTACCGTTTTCATTCAGGTTTACTGCCAACTGCTTTTACCAATTATTTTAGTACGGGTACTTCTATCCATGACCATTTCACTAGATACTGTCACGAATACCGGAGTGAACGAGCTCACCTTAAAATTAAACAGTTCACAATAAAATGCCTAGGCCCCTCACTGTGGAATAAGCTACCTCATGACTTATCCAACTTGCTGACCATTGGTTTATTTAAGATATCGCTAAAAAAATTACTTTTATCTGATTAAAAGTGTTCTGCTTGCACATGGTATTTTTTTGGTTTATTTTCTGGTTTACTTTCTGGTTTTTTCTGTTTTCTTGTATGTTTTGGTGTTTGTGGCCACAGCTCATCACTGTGGTACTAATTACTTCTCATGTTTTTGATTGCCATCTGCATTTACTTTGTGTTGTATGGGTTATCCAGAGCTAGCGGGATCTATCCCTTTCTGGTTTACCCTTTCTGAGGGATCATCACTTTGTACATTGACTGTACTTATGACTAATGTTCATGTGATTGGTTTCTCAAATAAAAAATGGTTTTGATTGATTGATTGATTGATTGATTGATTGATTGGTCAGACGAGAACGACTCTTGACAAAACTAATTGGACTTGGAAATTGCAACAGGGCTTGACTCACTTATCACTGTCAAGAAGAAACTAATTTGGTTAGTAGCAGTAAAACACTCATTTGGGACCAGAGAGAGGCTACCAGTCACACACCCATGGGCCATAGCCGACGAAGCCGTCACCACGACCGCTGAGCCCGCTAGCCGTAACATCTTTGACTTTGTTGATTGTCCGCAGATGTAATTGTAATCAAAAACTTCTATAGCGCCGGTGTATAATTCACAAAGCATCAACCGATGGCGCACCAAACTGAAACAGCCCAAACAACAAATCTGCTGAAACAGCGAAACAACAAATCTGCTGAAACAGCGAAACAACAAATCTGCTGAAACAGCGAAACAACAAATCTGCTGAAACAGCGCAACAACCTAAACCTTAATTATTCTCCAATTGAAAAGGTGAATCCTATCGCCGCTAAACAAGATTTTCTACCAGGCATTAATATAAAATAATGATAAATACAGAAATTAATTATGAGAAAATAACATGTGGGAATGTGGCAACTGTACTTTAATAATCGACTTAAGACTTAATTGAAAACGATTTTTCTTCATCTGTTTATTTCTGTCTTTCATTTCTTCTTCCGTTCTGTGAACTTCCTTCGTCCAAAGCGAAAGTGCCTTAATTAGACATTTCTTATATGAAATATTAAATTTATAGCAGCTATAAGTAATCAGCCATGTTTTTACCTACCCCGCGACACAACCTCGATCGGAAAATTAGCATTTAGTAAGGCAAAATTAGAGTAATTGCATTATAGCTGTAGGCCTACTTTAGTCATTTTGACGAGATTTTCATACTTTCTCCTCAATTAGCCTCTCAGTAAAATGACATATTAGTAACATATTTTAGGAATTAGAATAGTGGAAAAAGTACTCTCAGTTAGATGGGAGAATCTTTTGCAACATTGGAGATGATGAAGAAGCAGTGATCAGATTCACAATGATGTTAACAATACTGGTAATGATAATATCTCCAATAATGACGACAATTATAAGTGATGATAATAATCGATAGTTTTAATCGTTTTCTTGTTGAACAACTACGGATCGCTGATCCGGCCCCACTCACTTAATAACGCGTCTGCTATTAGCGCTGTTGAACAAGTGATGCATTTGTTATTGCTCTATTTTAACCGTTAATTGTATAGCGCCTCCCTCAGAAAGACACTACTTCAGAGATGCTCCAGTTATGAAAGCCTCGCGAGACTCGGTAGGAGCTGTAGTTAACTGAGCACGAAGTGTAGGTGGGATATAGCTTTAGAACTAAGTCCTAGCCATGACTTATGTAGGCCTATGCAACCAATGTACGAAGTCCTAGATCGAGGTATATCTGTTCTTTTTGGCCGTGCTGGAGTCAGAGGCCTACTTAATTCGCTTAAGTTTAACCGTTAAATTTGTTCGACAATTTGAACACCAAATTCAAACAAGGCGGCTTCTTGCTCATGCTTAGCCTACTGTTCGGTCCCAAAAGAAGTTTTAATGTCTAAAAATATATTCATCAAACCACTAGTGCACCAATTAAAACATATAATGAGACTTATAGAAGAAATTGTGGCTGGATAACGGCGTTGAACAGTGTTGAACAAATTGTGACCGTACGTTACTTATCGAAAACAATAACGGACGCGCACCGTACGCGCAGGGGCGTAACTTTGGTCTAAAAAGTGGGGGTACCGATTTCTTACATGTACACGAAACAATGCGGAGACTGCGATCTCTGGGAAGGCACAATAATAACATATTGATTGGCATTTCTCAAAAAGTGGGGGTACGGTAACCCCCAGTTTAAAAAGTGGGGGGTAAGGTACCCCCATTCCAAAAAGTGGGGGTAAGGGTACCCCTCGTACCACCCACGCCTATGCGTACGCGTACGTTAAAATATAATTGCAGTTGCAGAATGAACAAAATAGGCCTACATTTATGGAAGAATCGGTGTTCCATACGCACTTTCGTCATCGTCATCTTAGTTGTTTACGAATAACGACGAATAAAACGCTCGCGCATAATGAGCATCGGGTATTAATTTTTAATTTTTGTTGTCACTAATCCTCATCTAGCATATTATTGTCAACACCAGAATCAATTTAGCTGTGCAGTATTAGTTTTTGTTGAATTTTGTAGACTTTTGTTGTGCATAATGTTATGTATTTTATTTTCGTCATGAACTGATATCAACGTAAGGCATAACATTACTGGGATGATCAACTCACTGATCTCAAGCACAAGTCTATAGCAGCCCATGATATGTGGAAGGCGGTTGGTAGGCCCAGCCAAGGACCAATTTATGAAGCCAAAAGATGTGCAAAAGCTGAATACAAGCTTGCTATTAGAAGCAAACGGGCAGCAGAGGATAAGCACATCTCAAATGACTTGCATGATTATCTACTGGCAAAAGATACCACTGCATTCTGGAAAACATGGGAAAGCAAGTTTAAAAGTAAACGCAAAGTTTCTGTGGCAGTGGATGGTTTTACTGAACCCAGTAAAATTGCCAATGCCTTTGCCATCAATTTTAAAAATGCATGTTCACCCAATAATGAAAAATATAATGAAGAACTCAGAAGTAAATTTCTTTCTCGGTTCAGCCAGTACAATCCAGCTTTTGATTACAGCACAGTATCTGTAGAGGTGGTTGACCAGTGCATCCGCAAAATGAAGCGTGGTAAAGCCCCAGGTTTAGATCGGATAGAGGCAGAGCATCTAGTACATGCTCATCCTAGACTGTGTGTGCTCCTATCTCTTCTATTCAACCAGATGCTTAGGCATGGCAAGGTACCTACCAAGTTTGGCTTAGGCATCATTATACCTGTGGAAAAAGGGGCCACCCTAGACAATAGTAAGAGTGACAACTATCGAGGTATCACATTGAGCTCCAATCTGTCCAAGCTCTTTGAAATGTGTTTGCTGGAACTGTACGGTACCTACTTGCTGACTTCCGACCTGCAGTTTGGTTTCAAAAAGGGGTTGGGCTGTTCTCATGCATTGCTTGCTGTAAGATCAGTAGTTGATTACTTTTCTAATCATGGCTCTAATGTAAACCTGTGTGCATTAGACATGTCTAAAGCTTTTGATAAAGTCAATCACTATGCATTATTTAGCAAGTTAATGGATAGATCAGTCCCTCGTGAGTTTTTATGCATCCTCATAAGTTGGTATAGTATGAGTGCAGCATATGTGAGATGGGATAGCATGTTGTCTGATATGATCAGTCTAGGCTGTGGAGTCAGGCAGGGTGGTGTCCTCTCACCAATACTTTTTGCGGTATATGTGAATGATGTTATAGAAAAATTGAGCAAGTCCAACCATGGCTGCCGGATTGGGGAATTATTTCTGGGATGCATCATGTATGCTGACGACCTTATCTTGATGTCAGCTTCTCTATGTGACATACAAGCCATGGTCGACATTTGTGTGAAAGAACTAGAGAGCATTGACATGAAATTAAATGTAAGAAAATCTCAGGTAATGAGGATTGGCCCTTCCTATCGTGCCGCATGTAAAATGATTAGGCTAAACAGTGTTCAAATTAACTATGTAGAAAAACTTAAATACTTGGGGTGTTGTCTTGTTTCTGCCAAATCATTTAAAGTTAGTTTGCATGAAATGAGAGTCAAATTCTACAAATCTTTCAACTCTTTATATAGTAAATGTTGTAAATTCACTGAGCCAGTTCTACTGCATCTTGTTAGTGCTTATTGTAAGCCATTCTTGCTTTACGGAATGGAAGCTATGAGCCTCAGTAACAGTGAACTGAACACACTAAATTACACCTACAGCACTGCCATCTGTAAGATCTTCAAGGTCGGCCACTGTAGTGTTGAGGACATACTGCACTTCACGCAGGAACCTAACATTAAGGACTGCTGGATGTTAAGAAGAACAAGACTCTTTCTTAGGGGGCCAATTACAGGGAATACTGTTGTAAACTTTGTGTGTGAACTTTTATGTACATAGTATAATTGCATTATTAAGGAAATGTGGACTGTGAAATATGTTTAATT